>JASAMY010001997.1:0-152290 GCA_030248085.1 Paralinhomoeus sp. GSCO2_6
TGCCCCAGGGGCACTATTGGAGGATTTATGGTATGTGGCAAATAAATGCCAGGCAAACTGTTGAATTGCATGTGACACACGGCCAGTCATGGACTGCTGCCAGTAATGGCGATACATTTTCAGGGATACCTGTCGATTGTCGCAAGGCTCAACATCGGATGGTCGGGCAGAGACAAAGCCATCATGCCGACTGCGCTGATCATCAAGGTTGGGTTATTCTTTTGGCGGTGTTGCGCTCTCAACGGCCTCGACTTACCTAGGCACGCGACAAAATTTACAACAACCTTACCTGTAGTGCCCGCACCCACCCCAATAGAAAACACTCCAGTGAAGGAAGGTGTTAGAAGTTATAGGTGTGTCAGGGCTTTTTGTGAAGGGCGTAATCGCGCAAAGAGGCTTGCAGTAATTCCGTAACTGTGTCCGTTTGCTTGGGCGTATGACAACATCGATGTACAGTATACATCGTTCACTTTAATTACCTACATAATTTGGGACACCGTGTGTGCGCTCTGCAGTGCAACATGAAGACGCGTGTGTGTGTGCTTAGCCAAAGGTCGCCTCTCACAGGTTCCCAACGTGGAGAGGCTTCAAACAAGCGTGGACCAACTCCGGGAGGGCCAAGACCAAGAAACGCGCCAGAAAGCCGCCCTGCTGATGGAGAAGCAACTGAAGGTGTGGCACACTTTGGAGTTGAGAGCCTTCAAGTTCCTGAACGCGCCAACCGAGCAAGTCTGTCCGCTGCCGAGACTCTACCACGGAGAGGAGGTCCTGTTACCTACAACTTCTAGAAGGTCCTTTGCAAATGTGTATTCGTCAATTCTCAAAACCGGAAACCTCAGATTGACACCATGGGTGATTTTGTTCTCAGGATGTAGTACAGTAGCAGTGGCGTAGCCAGGGGGCGGGGCAGGGGGCGCTTGCCCCTCCCAAAATTTTTAGAGACCCGATTTTTTCCAAAGGGGACCCTTACAAAAATTCCCGGTTAGACACAAACAGCAGTCCTGCCCCTCCCAAATTTAAATCCTGGCTACGCCACTGCACAGTAGGAAGGGATTACGTTTTCAAAAGAACACGTTATTCATACCAGTACAACAGAACAGTATTTGACGCCCAGGGCAATTATTCATCAGGCTCTAGAAAAGTTTCAAACACGCACATGCACCCATGCGCACCACGCACACACGCACAGACAAGTTCGAAGCAAGCCAGAATATAATGCTGTAGCTGTTGAAGTTTCAAATGCTTGGTACATTGCAGTAGTACTGTTGGTACACCTATTTTTTTTTAAGTTTGGTGCTGACAAAACTGCTCACATTTTGATGGAGGACTTCAGTACCACTTGTGTCACAGCAAACATTGGCGACGGCCTGACACTGAAACAGGTCCGTTCTACTTGTACTTTTTGCATATATATGTATGCATATAGATGTACCGTAAACCCTATAGTTAGCTCCTGGGGGCTAATTGTTTTGTTCGAGCTCTAGGAGGGTGTATAATTATAGGGGGGTGGGCTAATTATAGGTAGGGGGCTTTTAAACTGGAAGTGTCGATGTGTGGGAAGGTTTGTGGGCGAAAAGGCGCGTGGAAGCTTTTAAGGAAAATGGACGATGCGCACACACGTTGGTACACTCTAGCACACTCTCACACAGTATCATCACACAGTCTCACACTCTACACAGTATCACACAGTATGCATATACACACATACACAACGCGACCATACATACACTCAGACATAGAAAATTTCGCCTTTCAGAAGATGGTCCATTTAAGGAAAGGGTGTAAATAAGGGGGGAGGGGCTTATAAACTCAAAGTGGTCTTAGGAGAGTGTATAATTATTGGGGGGCTAATTATAGGGGGGGGGGTGATTATAGGGGCGCTAATTATAGGTTTTACGGTAGGTACAGTAGTTATTATAAAGGGCCATTTAGGTCTACCAAATAGTCGATGGAATCACTGATTTCCAAGCCTACAGCATAAAGTATGGTGCCGACGAGTTGAAAGACACCTTTTTCGTGGAGTTGGACGCTGAGGTTGATGTTTTTGTCTATGCTTTTGGGTTGTCTGTGTTGATGTGTTGGCGTAGTGTAGTAGTAATGTTCTGTGGCCATTCTGATACGGTACGCAACCAAAAACAGCCAAAAATTTGAGTAAATTGGGCACCTACCTACATATGTACATTCATCATCCTTCTGTTTTTTGAACATTTGATCAGTGCCAGATGAAGCAATTTCACTTCACTTTGTTTTTCACTACCATTTGAACACGGTCCGTCATCTAAAATATCTGACGTGTACAAGTTTTTAACAAAAAATAAATTTTTTGCCTTTTAACAGTAACATAAATGTCAGTTTTTATGCTTAGAATTAGCATTAAGAAAAGATGAAAATTGTTCAGTATCCATCCATACCATAGGCATTTCAGCAACTCGAGAGCATTGAACAGTCGTGTGAACACCTCTTCTTGGGGCTGCAGCAGCTGAAACCAGATTTCTATGATGCGTCGCATTTTGAGCAGGTGCGTACTTCACTATTTTTCTGTGCACAATCAGTGTCACCACAGGCACAAACAAGAAGTTGGAAGCTAAGCTGATTTCATAGCAGCCCACCTCACGAAAAAGTAAAACAAGGATACAGTGTAGGTGGTGCCTCAGGTGGCACTAGTATTGGGAGATTTGAGCTAAAGTTGCTGATTCAATAAACACAGCTGGCTGATCCTTCAGTAGCTAGCAATGCAACCAAGCAATTTTTTTTTGCAATTTTTGTTGTTTTATATTGGGCAGTCATAACATGTTTGAGTTGATATCAGCAAACGTTATATACCAACATGGTTGTTGGTTGTGTTGTACTTTTTCCTTCCTGTGCAACGCAATAATTGTCAATGGCAGAACAACTATTCCACTTCAGACAAAATTTGGTTTGTCAAAAGGCTACATGGTCAGTGGAATATTTCAATATGCAGAAAACACTGGCATACGACCCGTGTTAGTACATGGTGACATGTGGTGCAACAACTTGCTGTTTGAAAAGGTCAGCTACCGTTTCCACTGCTTTCTTGTTGTGCACTATAGGCATACCGTACTTTCATAGGTAAGCATGTGTTTGCGTGTATCAAAAGCTCTTTTGACCTTGGTGTGCACAAATGTATTAGATTTAGATTTGAATAAACACAATAGCGACTGAACAGTTGTGACTTTCGATTGAGAATGTTAGAGCAAAATTGTGAGATTGTGAAATATGTAGTTGTGACATGTAGTACAGAGTACAAACCACAACTTTTGGACACTTACCCACGCACTTACATTTATAGTTTTTTTATGAATGTTCACTTGCTTATGCGCGTCGTCATTATTTCGTAGCAATTCTTCATAATTTTGTTGTTTAGGACCCCGAAACTGGAAAAGCTGGCACGAAATTCAGGGCGTTTATCGACTGGCAGTTAGCCCATGTGGGCAACATGACGAGTGACTTGGGTAACTTTCTTTCTTTTCTTTCACACACACACACACACAAAGTTTTTTTCGACATCTGATCTACAGTACGTTGGGTAGCCAAGCGTTGAAACACTTGCGCTTCTACTATTGAAGAATTTAGAGTACTTTAATGCAGCTACTACTGTAACTGCAAGCAACTCTACAGCAAATGTCTGAAACAAATGTTTGACACACAGGCAGATGCTAGATCTGCAGTTGCCATAACCCATTTTTTAATCTTTGGTGTGGGCAGAAGAGGTTAGAGGCTAAATAAATTTGAATTCGTCTAAAGGTATCGGGGGATGTATGGGGTGGGGTCAATTAGGAGCATATTGGAATGGTGCAAGTGGCCTCACAAATGTGGGTGTCTGTATAGGGAGAGTGCTCATTAGTGGACTGGATCCGAAGATTCGCCGCAAAGAAACCGACAACATTCTCAAGCATTACTACGAGACTTTGTGCAAGAAGCTCGGTGACACCCCGTGTCCATTCAGTTTTGATGACGTCAAGTTCTCGTGGGCGCTGCAGTTCCCATTTGCAACTGTGAGTGCTGATTGGCTCTTTTTGGCGCGCGTTTTAAATAAGGCCAATCAGTGACAACGAATAAGGTGCCCGCTTTTCAGATGTTTTACCTTCTCTTTCTTCCAATGATGATCCATGGTGGCTCGATCGAAGGATCAAACAAGGACGCCAGAGCTGAAGCGATGCATCTGAGGGCGAGCTGTGCCTTAGAAGACAGCGTTGCCCTGAATCCGGAAATCCCTGAAAAATACAAAAATTGTTGATACGTCGAAAGAACCCTCAGCGTTTGCTATGCAACTGTTCGTTGACAGCACTATTTGTTGGGTTGACGTCATTCTCACCAGCTCAAAACAGTCAGACCGCAACATTTTCTTACACTATAATCGCCGTATTCTGTGTGTGAGTCTGACTGTCCGCACTTCCCCTCAAGCTGGGCAAGCCGTGGAGCCAAGCCATGAAGTTCAAGGTCTCGATCCACTTCAACACCCTGTCCGTTGACTGGTCAGAGTGCGCCAGCGCCAAATTGTTAGAGAAGAACACTCCATTTGGACTCTGAGCACTCGCACACGCGCATATCGCGCGCATGTACACATGCGCGCACGCACATGCCACACACACACGTACACACGCACGCACGCACACACGCACACCTGTACGTTAGGGGTGAGCGCGCCGAGAAAGCGGGATCGCGAGCCGCGAAACGGCGAGCGACCTAGCGCGGAACCGCGCTGAAAATCACAATAACGGCTTCCCACGGCTCGTCTCGGTCTCGTCTCCTCCAAAAAGAAAGAAGAAAAAAGAAGAAATAAAAAATTAAAAAAAAATAAAAAAAACCAAAACCAAAAAAAAAAAAAAAGGAACGAAAACCCCCACCAAAGAAAAGGACCCCAAAAAAAAAAAAAAAAAAAAAAAAAAAAAAATAAGCTCTAATCGAACCCTATGTTCTGTGTTGAGCAATCCTGCCCTGACTTTGAGCCATTTCCTATGGGCCATACGCTGCTCCGCGTCACACCACACATGAGTGTTGCATGTATGGTGCGTGTGGGAAGGGGGGGGGGGGCGGTGGCTGATGTTCCTGAAGGGGGAGGGGAATCGCTACAAAGGCAGTTGCAGTTGCAGCTTCGAAAGGTAAGAGACAAATCAAAGCACGTTTAAGAAAACCAAATTGACAGGAGCGGGATTCGAACCCGCGCCCAGGGCTTCCCGCCAGACTACGGCATAACCCGCAGCGCCTTAGACCGCTCGGCCATCCTGCCAGTTGGCACAGAGCCAAAGCACTGCATCTTTGCTTGTTTTTCTTTATCTCTGTCATTCTTTTATAAAACCAGCGTTCAATGCGACAAAACAAATTGACAGCAATCAATTGGTGGCAATTGGTGGCATCAGGTGGTGTAATTATGCCACGATGCGACATTTCAGTGCAGTGGTACAATGCCACAACAAGTCAATATGAAAAATGTCCTCCTTTTGAAGAAACATTTATTTTGGTTGGAATTTTTAAACACCGGGATGCGTTCTTGTTTTTGTCATTGAATTTTTCTATTAGTATTTTAGCTTATGCTATATTCTTTTTGTGCCAAAAATGCTGTGAATTCAGGTGTCCATTCACATTGCTAAAACGGCCATTTCTAGTTGCAACGCACCCTGAACATGGATTGTGTGTGAAACGGTTTCTCATGGCCAATTCGTGCACAATGCGCACGTTTCACTTGTGTCACCAGCCATGCGTGAATAAGAATTCTTTGAAAGTGGCTTGAATGCTTTTTTGAAAGGTTTCTCAGCACGTCCCGTCATGCTTGCATTGCTTTTGCATACAATGTAAGTACCACCTGAACATTATGCATAGTTGCGCCGTTAAGGGGTGGTTAACGGTTTGCTGTTGCTGCTGCCCCGGAGTCTACAATACCCATAGCACACAGGTGAAAAACTGTTGTTCTTCCAACCAAAAAATTACAGTAAATTTTTTAATAGTCCATCAAAAGCCAATAACGCAACAGTTGCATACAACCGTATGCACTTATGCAAATAGGCATGCCCGACTGCGCCATTGGTTGCTGTCGATGGCGCGTCAGAAGCGCCGCCTACGCTCTCGCGACTGTTGGCGCTGTCTTCGCCTTCATAGGCACGGTTTTGAGTCTCGTGATCAGTTAAGGTGGGTTTATACTTCGATCTGTCCGAACACCGTGTAATGACCAATGACATCGCTATTCAGAACTTTCTGATTTACCATTTGATTTAAGATTTTTATTTAAAGATTTTTTTCCCTACCTCACCAATTTTTTTTTTTCCCTCTTTTTTTTTTCCTTTCCCCAAACCGCAAAATAAAAACCAAAGTTTTTTTTTTTTCCAACAGCCGCGCAAATTTTTGGCCTTATTTCCCCCCCCCCCTTTTTTGTTTTTCTCCTCCCCCCCTCTCCCCCCCCTCCCTTTCTTTCTTTCCCTGCTTCCCCCCCCCCCCCCTCTTTCTTTTTTTTTCCACCCAGAGGTCTCTCTTTTCTATTGTCCATCAACAATTCTACGAATTTACCACACACCTCCTCCCCGAAACGACGCACACGCCCCCACCTCTCCCTCCCCCCCCCCCCCCTCCCCCTCACCCCCCTCTTTTTTCTTTTTTCTTCCCCCCCCCCCTCCCCCCCCCACCGCCGCGGGACCCCCCCCCCCCCCTCTTTTTTTTCTTTTTTTTTTTTCTGAGGGGCGCCTCTATCTCTCCTTTCCCGGGGGGGTTTCCTCTCCTCCCCCTCCCCCCCCCCTTCCCCCCCCCCCCCCCCCTTCTTCCCCCCCCCCCCCCTCTAAACTCAAAATTACCTCCCCCCCCCCCCCCCCCCTACAAATCTAAAAATTTGGGGGTGGGGGTGTTTTTTTTTTTTTCTCCTTTCTTTATATATACATCATATTTTTTTTTTTTTTTTTCCACTTCTCACTACATTATTTTTTTTTTCATTCCCCGCCCGCTTCTTTTTAATTATTTTTTTTCTTTTCTCCGACTACTCATCCTCCTCCACCCACGCCGCCCAATCATATATAATTATTTTCCGAGGATTTTAATTATTTTTTTTTTTTTTTTTTTTTTTCTCTCTTTATCCTCCTTTTCTTTTATTTTCTCTTTTTATTGATTAACCACTCAACTCCCCCCCCCCTTTTCTATATATTTCCCCTTCTCTCTACATATATTACTAAAGACCTACTCCCCTTTCCCCCCCCCCCTCCCCCCCCCCCCCCCCCCCTCTTTTTATTTTTCCGTCCCCTTCCCCCCCCTCTCCCTCCCCCCCCCCCCCGCCGAGACGAGACCACAAATCTATACTTCTTTTTTTCTTCGCTTTCCCCTCCCTTCCTCTCCTCTTCTCTCTCCTCTTTCTCTCTGTTCCTTTTCTCGCTCCCCCCCTCTTCCCTCCCCCCTCCTCTTTTTCCACGCCCCTCCCCCCACCCACTTACATACACTACTACACCCCCCACTCCTCCTCCCCCCCCCCCCCCCCCCCCCCCCCCCCCCAGCTAATTACAGCAGGGGCGGGGGGGTGGGCGGGGGGGGGTGGGGCTCCCTCCCCCTCACTCTACATCTCCCCATCCGCCCTGACGTTCTCTCTCCCACTCTCTCCCCCCATCCCTCCCCCCCACAATTACTATATAAAAAACTTTCAATAAAACAAACTAAAATACAAAACTAACACCACTAAAAAAAACAAAACAATAACAAAACATATATTTTATATTTTTTTTATAATTCTAATAATATATAAAATTATATTAAAATTATAAATAAAACTAAACTCATCCCTCCCCCCTCTCTTCCCCTCCTCCCCCCCGCACCAAGCAGCTCTCCTTACTTCTTTCTTTTCCTTTTCTCTCTCTCTCTCCCTCTCCCCCCTCCCCCCCCCCCCCCCCCCCCCTCCCCCTCCCCCTCCCCCCCCCCCCTCCTCCCCTCCCACTCTCCTCCCCCACTTCCACTTCTACTCCCTATTTACTTTTCATTATCAATCACCAATCACAAATCACACAACACTCACAAACAAACTACCAACAAACACAAAACACAAACTTCACCCTCTCTCTCTTTCCCCTCTCTCCATATTTCCTAAATATACAAATAAAAAAAAAAAATAAATAAAAAAAAATAAAAAAAAACAAAAATCAAACACTTTTAATTTTTAAATTTAAACACACACAACACACACAACTCACATTTTCCAATATTCTCATTTACATAATTATCTTAATAATAATACAAAAATAAACATAAATCTCAATTTTTCTAATTCTTATATATACTAACAAAATACAAAAACAAAAAAACCAAACCAAAACCTTACTGTACACTATGCGGTATTTTACAAAGCAAGGTAAAGTGTGCAAGGTAAAGCCGTTGCGTTTAAATTTTTCAAGTGCGAATGTGGCGCAAAAATTACCCGCAAAAGTACGTTTTGGCTTTAGAAACGCTCAACAGACTGATTGATTAGCTTGATAAGCCTAGATTTTTACCTTTCTCAAAAATTCTCGCAATAGTGACCCCCCCCCCTTGTCCAACAGTGCTCACTAAGTGGCCGAAGGTTACTTACTAGCCCCAGAGTACTCACTATTGGAGAATTACGGTATTGTTGTTACCTAATTATATTCATATTTGATACTCAAGGAGAGTATCTTCATACCACTTTCAGAATTGCTATTCATGATTGTTGCTTACCTCTTCAACAATTGGGTGGTGAGTGGATTCGTGGCTTATTTTGTGATTGCTGTCGCTTTACTGGGTTTGCTGGGCGCAGCCACGCTCCTCGCTACCGTTCGCTTGACTGCGACAGCCTCACTCGTTGCCATTAACATCCTCTGCCAGGTATACTGTATGCAAATTTGGTTTTAAACATGACCGGTTAGTGTGTCTTGAACAGAACCAATAGTGACACTCAGTGTGATGGATAGATAGAATGGATCTTGTTGTAGATTGGATAGACAGATGGATAGAAGAGTGTAAGACTGATTGTTTGGACAATCACAGTAAATCCTCCAATAGTGCCCCCTCTCCAACAGTGCTCCCAGGTAAGGAGAAGTCAGAAAGTATAGTGCCCTAGGGGGAGCACTATTGGAGGATTTGTGGTACCCGCAGAATAGAAGCATAACGGTGCCCCAAATTCAGGGCCTGAATTTGCTGTCTCGACTCTTCTTTAGTTTCGCTCTGTTCATTGTCGCATTGGGTCGGTGGAACGACGCGCGGGAGACCATTTACCCGGAAGAAAAGCGCACCGCAATAACGCGGGCTGGCCTCTGCGCCGTCCTCTGTCTTTACTACTTGGTCAGTGGCTGTCTGGGCACAGCCTCTGTCGTCACGACGTGCCTACTGAGAGAGCTGGCCAGCTTATGATGGGCACACGTGATTACGTGATGGTTACGCTAAAGTGGTAGGTATGTACATACATGCCTCTGGACGCTCATTTGAAGGCCGACTTATGCCTGCGACTCGAGTAAACAAAATTCGAATAAAGGCGACTAAAGTGGTCTATGTGGCAGCAAAATTGCGAATGTGGCACCTCGCAATCATTAGTGTTAGTTATACTCACTCTATGATTCGTACTAACAAAGAAACGTGTTTCACGCGTCAGTAGACGCAGAGCTTTCTCCATTATTACCACTGAAGCGCCTTACGAGTTTCAACAGACTGTTGGTACAGTAGCGCACTTTCGGCAGATTTGAAATCAAATCTACACTGCAAAAAGTTCTATAGCTAATAACTCTCGAACGGCTCGACGTGAGACTCGCTGCAGTAACTTCTGAAGTTCTGAGAGACACGAAACATGAAATGAGCGGGTAATTTAAGCGCTTGCTCTGCTGTTTATGCACTAGCACTGCTATGTTGTTGTTGTTGTTGTTGATTCGGGGCAATGCTAGGAGGCCATCAATGGCCCATAGAGCATACCCATCTCTATGACGCCTTCCCGTCTGGAGCCGCGTATAATTAGCCAAAGACATTCGGAAGAACGCCATAATTGTACACCCTCCTAGAGCTTGAATGAAACCATTACCCAGGGGCTAATTATAGGGTTTACAGTAAATAGTGCAGTTTTGTTGATGACAAAACTGCATTGCAAAAAGCATCATTTCGAATACTATAATCGCCGTGTCTGTTTGCAGGTTTAATCACACAGAAACTGTAGAAAACGAGTTGAAACATACCTTATACTGGTAACATGTACGGAGCTGCACACTAGTGACCGTTTGTACCTACATGGAGGTATAAGTGTTGACTTCTACATCAAATTGATAGAAGACAAGACACAGATTCTACACATCGATCCAGTTGCAAAAATGAAAAACAGTACAAATCTGCACCAGTTGCACAGCATAGAACAATGTTCGTTTTATTTGAGTGTCATGTTGATTTGTAGTCACATCCACACCTCAAACACTCTTGAGATCCAGATTCGGACACAGGTCAAAAAGAACTAAAAGTGAAGAAGCCTCCATGCATAACAAGAAACATTGTTTTAATGGGTACATTTAAATGCTTTAGCACAAGAATAGTACTTCAAAATGTTACGCACGCACGAGCACGCACGCACGCACGCACACACGCACGAGCTGTACCTGCATGTGGTGCTTTTCATAAGCTTATGGTAAACTGCATTACGTGTTCCTGTTGATCTGCTGATGCGGCTCCATATTTGCGTGTGTGTTGCGGTGCGTATGTGGCCATCTTCGTTTTACGAACTTCAGTTTGAACAAAACCATGTATAGCCTAAGTTCTAACCAATGCAGCAACACGTCAAATATATTCGGCGTTTGTTGTGCGAGTCATTGCAAATAGCCACAACACCACCACCATCAATCCACCCTCACAAAATCTTTCACCTTGCTGACAATGCATTGGCATTCATGGCATTGCATGGATGGACAGGGCACAGCCCTATTGCGGGTCACACTGGGTTCACAGAGTGCCTCAGCTTGCTTTTGTGAAACTACGTAGCCCTACCTACTAGGCTGACGAGCGTGAAAAGGTGTTTTCACGTTCCTATGCATGCTCCATTGGACGGAAAAGATGAGCGATGGTTCTGTTCGCTTTAATGTCGCCTTCTGGTTTTACTTAGCTGCGCTGCAGCTCTTGCGCTCGGCACAGCAGCTCTTGCGCTCGGCACAGCATTCGGAGAGTATCAAGCTCAGTTGATGATTTGTGCGCAGAGAACGAGAGACGTGTGTGCGCAGTGGGCGACATGGGAACGTTCCGTGCAAACCCCCTACAGGGCAGACGAGGCAACAGCTCGACGATGACGACGACTTTGCAGAAACGCAAGACAAGCTCTACGATGAGTTGACGAAAAAGCGAAGCGAGTTGTGATTCGAGACAGCAGTTTGTGAGGAGCTGCTATTGCGGATTAGGGACCGAAACTTTGGCAGTGCAAGACGAGACACCGAACCATTGCACTGCACGGCTGGGTGCCCTATAGTGGGCGCGAGCACAAATTGTTCAGAGTCTAAACAGTCAGCAAGCAGCAACTAAGCTCCATCGTCAATACGTCCAATTTGTAGCAGACATGTAACCCGGGTTTTTGAAGTGGGGGGAGCGTCGGACGCCATCCTGGAGGGGGGGGGGAAGCAGATATGAAGGGGGAGGAGGGTGTCAGATGATTAAAGAGTGTGCCTAAAATAGTGTCTAAATAGGAACTTTTTGGTCAAAAATAGGTTAGAATAGGCTATAAATAGTGGTATTTAGCTGTTTTAAGGTAACAAAAACCACTGAAAAAGACGAAAAATACACTTTTTACAGTTGGTAGACAAGTTGGAAAACTTTAGAAAATTCTGGGAGGGGGAGGGCTGGGGAGGGGGCTGGGGAGGGGTAACTTTCGACCTGAGGGGTGGGTAACCCCCCAGTTACATGTATCCCCCCTGTGGCCTGAAACAAAATTTGCCATGTTGGGTGACCTTAAAGGAATTCAAAAAGATCATTTGACATTTACTTAGCGACTTCATGCAGATTTGGAGTCAAATCTACACTCAAAAAACTTGCATATCAAAAATGAAACTTGGCATGCATAGAAAAACATATTCAAAAAACTTTCTTGAAAAATAGTAAACATTGTTGGAGCGGGTACATTTAACAAACGCTCCTATCTAAAAGTGCTCTGTGGAAACCATAGTGCCAAAACGGTGGTGAAGTAGTGTGGATGTGGTGCCACGTTGAGCAGCCATGGCCAAACAACATGCACTCTGCTACTTTCAGTTAGATGCACATCTATAGAAGAACTACAAAACCACGCGATAAACGATCTAACAACAGTCAAGAGGAACATGCCAAGGCATAAAACCATTGAAGTACCCAGGAATCAAGATTGAATCTGCCCAAGTCTTTCCATCAACAAAAGGCGATTGGATTTCAAGTGACCAAAGCGCAAGCAGTAAAGGCATCTTAACTTCCTCTTCTAAAGAGAGCAGTGCATTCTATGGACTGATAAAACCATGTGATTCCTCATTAAAACTTCAGGGGGATCACTGGATCGACGAGTCAACCAGTCAATATTCCTAGGGAGTGGACGTTCGAGTGTGGTTTGGCTGGAAAAGTCACCCGTGCAACTTGCGCCTCAACTCCTCTATGTACTTGTACTTGTCAGTGAGTTTGCCATGGCTAGTAATCATTGCCTTCTTGACGACTGGGTTCAGCTGCTGCAAGAGGGATTCGTCCCCAGTGGCTTGGCACTTGACCTGAAATTAATGACATGGTTTGTTTAACACAATTAGAATTTGACACAAGGGTGGATGGCAGGTACACTACACTGAGGGCATTCAAGAGGCACGGGCATTCAAAAGGCAGGGGGAACACGCAAGCGCAATGTTACAGTGTCAGCAAAATGTAAATGAAAAAGATACAAAATACATACAGCAAAATAGAAAAT
Organism: Paralinhomoeus sp. GSCO2_6; assembly: GCA_030248085.1. Taxonomy (NCBI): domain Eukaryota; kingdom Metazoa; phylum Nematoda; class Chromadorea; order Monhysterida; family Linhomoeidae; genus Paralinhomoeus; species Paralinhomoeus sp. GSCO2_6. Next base: position 12,869 of record JASAMY010001997.1, read on the forward strand.
GCAAGGCAGACGGTGTCACAATCTTCAAAGCAAGTCAACTCAGAAATAGTTTTAACCAGACACAGGAACTACTAATGATCATGACTAGAAAGGTACAGATATAGAGCGCTTTTAACATTTCTGCAACATTTGGAAGAAAAACCGTACAGCCCAGCACCCGAACAGACTGCAATTACGCACAACAGCCCGACATAAAAATCATTTCAATGAACACGTGGGATACTATACTCTAAATTCTCCAATAGTGCCCCCCCACAATAGTCCACAAATGACCGAAGGTAGAAACAATAGTGCCCCAGGGGGTACTATTGTAGGATTTTGCGCTATATCCCAAGAATATCAAGTGCCACTAAGTGCCGAAAATAAATCCATAAAATTACATATCAATTCCAGGCAAAAAAAACATTTAAAAGCACAAAAAAACGCACAATGTCGTCGACAAAAGGCGTGAGCAGCTCGCCAAAGTGGTCAGTCGCTTCCATGGGCATTTCAGCCGGCATGTTGTCCACGCTGCAGATCAGCACGCCTTTGGGAGTGTCGAATCTATAAAAAAGCACTTTATGCACTTAGAATAATTATTGGAATTATAAAAGGCAATTGCAGTTTAGTATGGCATTATAGCATGCACTTTTCTGAGTGACACACCCACACACTTGGGGGCACGCACGCACAGCCCACCCCCCCCCCCCCCTAAATTATGAGAGGTAAGAAAAATGCAAAAAAAAACGCAGTAATAGTCAACTTCGAACAGGCAATCAACGCTGACGAAAAATGGCTCGGATGAGACGTGAATAAATGACACAATTTCCGCCTCTGGCGCAGTTTTTGTGTCGAAAAAATTAAATCGCCGACATTGACCAACAAAAAAGGTCACAAATGATACATGGTCCATTCATACAAATAAAAAGCATCCAAATCCGTAATAGATAGCACACGGTGTCGCTCTGAAAAACCCATAGTTTGTTGCTCTTGCCCCTACAAATTCTAAATGTTTGTATTGATATGTGCGTATTTGTGTGAGCAGGGGGATACAGGGTTCGGCCAGGGGGGAGGTGGTACGCGCTTCCACGGAGATCTTTGGGGGGGGGTAAGCCCCCCCCTGGAATTTTTCTGAGACCAACACACAAATGGAACAACTAGTGTGAGTGACGCCACAAGTGGCAAATGTCGCCAGCAGACTTCCAAATTGCTTACATTTTCAAATCAATGCTGCTCAGTGCCACTGACTAATACAAGTGTGCTACAACAACCAACTACCATAGACAATGTGACGTCACGCCCGTCAACTAAAACTTCTAGAAGTTGAGGCAACAAGCACGCACGCACGCACGCACTCAGCCCCAAAAGAATGACCAAGCATTCAATGGCGTGTTTGGCAAACAAAAAAGGTGACAAATGCTACACGGTCCATTCATACAGCCGGGAGGTATTCTACTGCACAATCAGCAGATCAGCCCCATGGCCGTACATACGTGAAACCAACTTTTACAGGCGCATGTTTAGTGCACAGACATGAGAGCTGGCCACGCACTCATCGGTGGTGTGTCGCTGTCCATTGCAGTGAACGTCCAAGAGAAAGAACGGCCGGTCGATGGTGGTGCAGCGGTCGATGAATTCCACACTGCCGCCGGGATCGGCGCTGATGTCGCAGATCGCCACCAGGCTGAACAGTCTCTGCGTGCGTGTCTACGTGTGTGTAGTCTCTACGTGTGTGTGTGTCTGTGTGTGTGTGTGTGTGCGTGCGTGCGTGCGTGCGGGCGGGCTGCGGGCGTGCGTGCGTACGTGCCTGTGCGCGTGCGTGCGTGCGTGCGTGCGTGCGTGCGTGCGTGCGTGCGTGCCGGTGCGTGCGTGCGTGCCTGTGCGTGCATTTCTAGTCAGCCACACTCCAATTTTCAGTACAGCTATTTTCACACTTTCAATCTCCAAAAAAGAACAAAAATGCTCAACTAGCCTGTGCGGCAACTGGCCCTGTCCTTTGGCCGCGGCCTTATCCTTGGGGGGCGGATTGAACAAGGCCACTGCATCCTCGTTGGTCAGCAGACGCGGGTGGTGGGGCTGCCACACGATGCCATTGACAATCACACTCGCGTAAGGCGCGATCTGGAAGGAAAATTAATAAATTAAATTAAATGATTTTTTGGAAAGGAGAAATGAGAACAAGCCGATGCGTCGATACTTGGCAAAACGACAACCAAACATAGGTTCAAACAACTAAAAGAAGTGAACCACATCTAGAAAACACCACCACTGTCAAGTGGACAACTGCACATATACTGAAGTAGAAACATTCGAACGGAAATCAATACAGATATATGGCAGTAGTCCAAATTATTTGAATCCGATTAGCAAGTGATTTAGTGATTTTTTAAATGTACTAAATAATTAAATTTAATATGGTTTTACGTACGCATTGCCTCACACCACCATTACTGCTGGCCGCATAGCACAGATTATACTTAGGCTTGGACCAATTATTCGCACTGCGTTTTGATTTGAGTTTCAATCCTCACAAAAAATGGAATCAAAGCCAAAGGCTGTTGCTCCAAGGTAGTCATTGCCACTGGAGGGGAGGGGGGGGGGGCACTATTGTAGGGTGCACGGCAGTTGCCATGCGTACCAGCTGATTGAAGAGCGACTTGTACTGTGCGGGGTTGGCAATGAACTGGCGGAAGCCTTCGCATTTGGCCCCGGTGTCCTTATCCACCATGTGGTGCTCGGGGTCCACCACGCACAGGTACACTTTCGTCGTGGCTGCAACGCTATTAACATTGTACATTATACAAGCATATACGTAAACGGGCTTTCCGTTACGAGGGTTGGATCACCTTCTGAGGTGGGGAATTTCTTGGCTTACTATATTGCAGTTTTACGCAAAAAGTTTGAACACTCCTAAACATAAAATACCGTAAACTCTACACTCAGCCACCTCAGGGGGGGGGGAAATTGCTTCAATCGGACCACAGTGGGGCTAATTTTCGGGATTTTTGGACAATTTGGAAGGGTCGATGTGTGCGCAACTTTCGCTGACTGCAGGTTGGGGTTTTCGAGGGTACAACTATCGTAAACCTTATAATTCTCCCCCCCCTATAACTGCACCCCTCCTACGGCTCAAATGAAACTATTGGCCTCCAGGGGCCTTAATCACAGGCTTTATGGGGTTATGAAATTAATTATTGGGTTTACGGTACACAGCGGACACACGTCGGTACACTCTCACGCACGCATACATGGGCATACTTATTACACCAAAACAAAAGAAATTGCAAAATCAACTGATTCTAGGGGGTGGTAAATTCTAGGAGGGTGGGGCTGATAAACTAAAGGCCTCTAGGGAGGGGGGGGGGAGGGTAATTACTTGCATAGGATTGAAGGCAAGCGGTAAATGAAGTCAAGGATGTTTCACTGTGAATATAAATCCGTGCGGGGATGAAAACAATTTGCTGACTTCACCTTCAAAGCAGTAGTTTGCTGTGCACTTTTAGTACCAAGTAATAAAATTTGGATCACAACCCCCCCCCCCAGGGTGGTCATAGAAAAGTCTGACCAAGCATTCACTCTGAGAGAGAGATTGTTGGACTAGGAGGAGGCTGTTAATGGCCCATATAGCATAGCGATCTCCGTGATGCCTTCCCGTCTAGAGACGCGTAATTAGCCAAAGACATTCGGAAGAACGCCATCTGTAATCTAAGGCAGCGGCGACGGCACGAGAAAATCCATGGATAGGGAAAAGACTCGATCTGGTGGATCCATCAAGAATCGAACCCAGGACCTTGCGCGCAAGAGGCCGAATCTCTATCACTAGGCCTTACGCTGCCCGGGAGGGGGAAGAACTAGAACAGCTCGAGGTAAAAATACGGTCTAAATAGCGTCATTTCAAAATGATATAGTCAACACCCTTAAATGCCAACAAATACTGGCATTTTTTTAAGTTGAAGCAACTTCAGAGCATTTTTCAGCCCCCCCCCACCCTCAACAAGCATCTACCCACACAGGCAAACAAATATAAAATTACACAAGTAAAAATTAAAAAAGCTCACGAGCATTTTTGGCAATTTCCGGAAGCTGTTCCACACTGACGTATTCGTGTGGCAAACGGCGCGCCACCTCTTGCGCTCCCTAAACGGTTTCCTTATGGTAACAACGCGAATTTTATAGAAAAAAAAAACAAGAAAATATGATAAATATGTTGAATCGTAAATATAGCTTGGCATGACACAATTTTCTGCGAATTTCAAATGAGGGCTGACAAAGTGGTTAAAAAATCAACGGACTATTAAAGCAACAAAAATGTTTTTCTTGCAACATATTAATTATAACTGTTTTCCATTCTTCAGTTTCTTGGACGATGGCTTAGAAATCCAGATATCAATTAATACAAAAGTCCATATACAACGTGAAATAAGGTAGTGCGCATCAATGCGATGTAATTATTGACGATGTAACGTAATTGACATAATGAGCAGTGGCAAAAAAAGTAAAACAAATAAATAGGTCAACAGGTTAATACAAAAAAATTATTCAATTACTCAAAAAACAACTGCACTTGCACTAATTTGCCTGCTTAATTAATTAATTAACCTGAGAGACATTGCCGGTGCCAGTGAAGGCAAAAATTAGCGGTCCCAAACTGTTGGGCATTTTTCCATCCGAAATATCCTTGCCGATTCGATCCAGGGTGCTGTAGGCCTCCGCCTTGCTACGGTAGGTGCGCATCGGAGCGATGTACTGAATGCATAGCATGCAAATTGCACGCGCAATGGTGCAGTTATTTGGAAATACCATATTGATTGTTGGGAGGGTGCAAAAGACATGGGCATAGGCACACACATGCGCATTCACTCACTCACTAACTCACTCACTCACGCACGCACGCACGCACACGAACGCACGCACCCACGCACATGGTTGAAAACGAATTGGGATGGGAACTTAGTTATTGGCTCCCTATTATTTGTAAAATTTGCCCAAAAATGTGGCACATCTAAGAAAAGCAGGGTAATTAATCTAGTAAACAGACACATAGTTCAAACACAACAAATGCAATTTACACTATATGGTGTGGAATATGTGGTATATGGAATAAATAAATCAGCACAACTAATATGGTGATAAGTAATCTACCAAACTTAATAAAAAATACCGTTTGGGTGTGTAAACGTACAGCCACTAATTGGTCTGTTTAGAGTCTATAGATTTGAAGTCAAATCTACACCGCAAAAAAATGAGCATAGAATTTGGTTCAACCAACAAAGACATTATAAAATGCACAGAGCTTGTCAAAAATCTGCAACACCATAGAAGCGAGTAAATTTAAATACTATTGTCAAAAGTAGCTCTGACAAATGACTGACAATGACAACAGCAACAACAAGGGTGGATGTGCAAGCAATACCACGGCACAGAAGCAGAAGATATTTATGGGGGAGGGGCAAATATTATTTGAGTTATTTGTCCCCACCCAGCAGTGTCAGCTGCTATGCTGCACAGTCTTTCTTAAACCTGTACCTAGGTATGGTAAACCCTAAGGTTAAATAAAATTAGAACAAGTACAGGGAATTCATGAATCACCACACATGATAAGGTGATAAGACTTTTGGCAGATATGTGCACTGAATGCACATAACAATACCATGGTAACCACCGAGAGACACAATAACAATCAATAGTACAACTCCACAAGGAGCCAAAAATGCAAGTAACATAAAAATACCTAAGTAATATAAAAACAAACCAAATAAACATACCTAAGAAATCAAATAGTAGTAGCAGATTTGGAGTCAAATCTACACTGCAAAAAAAAACGCGTTATAGCTCAATCGAATCGCAACTTATATTAAAAATGCAGAGCATTCTTGAACAAAATGTGCAACATTATAAGAGCGGGTAACATTTTATTTTTATAAGGGGAGGAAGGAGCACATACCACGAGCACGCACGCACACACAGACATGTCAATTCAGCATTCAATCAATACACAAACACCATTTAAACAATTAAAAACGTACGGAGAAGGGCGTATTGAATCCAAACGCCAGTAGGCGCAGACCCAGGCCGCCCAAGATGTCCACCATACCAACTCGACCCGCATACTGGCCAAACATCACCAGACGTTGGCCATTCTCATTCTCGAACATCTCATAGTCCAACAGTTGCACGCGCTGCAAAGGTTTGGGTGGGATAGATAGACACAAGTACCTAGAACAAACAAACAAAACACAATGCAATTTGGGAACAAATCACCAAAAACACCCAAAAGCACTATTTATCGATCGGCCAACGAATTCTGCATAGATCTCGAGAAAAATGTTCCATCAGTTGTTTAGAATGTCTCCGGTGCACAGCTATTGCAATTGACGACAGCTTCTAGGCGCTTTTGTCATTGGCGTTTGTGGTACCAAAAGAGGTGTAGAGAAACTAGTGTGGGGACAGGTATAAGATATCCCCCTCCAGCTTTAGCCAATCCTACACAAAAAGAATGACCCCCCATCCTCACCCCAACACACATAAACAGTATGTGGAGGAGCACAGGAAAAAGCTGTAAATCAAAAATGTTGGCTTGGTAATTACAATTTTTTACAATCCCCACTAATCAGCGAAATGTAAATTGCGCAGGGAGGGGGGGGGGGAAGAGATGCAATCTACACGCTCAATCTCTGTACATACAGCGCCGCCGCGTTTGGGTCAGAATTTCAGAAATAGTGCATCAGTACGGTCTGATTACAAATGTTCCATCCGTTGCATATGAACAGTCGCACGTGTGGAACAGTAGTGAACTCTACTCGTGGGCATACATGAGTAATAGTGAGCACTGAGAATTTAATCAAAAAGAATATTCAGTGGTTCATTACTAGGGTCACTTTCCATTTAAAGCACACAATCATTCTTCGGCTTCCTGGGGGGGGGGTATGATACATACGGATACACCAAACCAACCTGGGGTCATAGGTGAAGGTTGGGTCTGACGCCAGTTGGGAGGGGGGTGGAAAGGAGTCTAAAGCCATCCCGGGTAAAATGGCATGACCGAATTAGAAATGTTGGGGATGAGGAGGGTTTCAAAACAAGCGGTGCAGAATCATAAACACGCAGGTGGACTCAGGGGGCGGGAGGGGGTGTAGGGAGGGAGGGTTTCACCCCCCCCCCCCACACTGTCTAGTGTCTATACTCTATAGCCATCCCGCTTTTTGTGGGAGCGACCCCCCCCCCCCACAAACACACACTGGCATCGCCATCCCAGACAAGTTGTGGGAAACCCTCTCTCATTATTGAAAAAATTGGGTAAAAATGCGTGTTTTTGTGTCCTTTTCAGTGTAGTGTATCCCAAAAACGCATAAAAAGTGCTGTTTAGGCGTTGTTTTGACACATTTTGGACTAAAAAGCACCGATTTACGCGCTATTTTGTTGCGAAATCTTCCACCGAGCACCCCCTCTGTCTCTGGGGGTTTCGAGGGGGTCTAGAGCCGTCCCCATACCTGCCCATGGGGGGGGTATAGGGGGGTATACCCCTCCCCTGTAAGACCCTATCCCGAAAGACTTTCGGGATTACCCTCCCCCTGGGCTACCTAATCCCGAAACCAAATCGGGATTTTCGGGATACCCCTCCCCATCTCTATAGCCAACCATCTAGTGCAATGCAGCCGCGCAACCAGGGTTGCATAAAAAAAAATTTCAAGTTATTTTTTTTTAAATTAAAAAAATTTTTTTTTTTTTTTTTTAAAAAAAAAATTTTTTTTTTAAATTGACTTAGGAGCCATCATTGGCGCCAAATACCTGTACTATGAGATACTTTTAGCCTATTAGAGTGTCAAACACAAGTACTAGTGCTTCCCTAAAGCCTTTAGAAGCGTATTTAGCATCGTTTTAGTCAAATGGTGACAAAGCCGCTGCCTCTAAATGGTCGTGTACGGTATCGCACTATGTTGGGAACCAGTTGGGAACCCCAAAAAGAGCTTGGTTTTGGTGCTAATAAGCAAGTTTATGCATGAATAACTACTAATTGTACCATCTAAACACCATTTAAACGCCTTTTTGCCACTCAAAAGCTAAATTTTACCCAAAAACAGAGAATTTTTTTTTTAATTTAAAAAAAAAATCCAACTTTTTTTTTTTAAAAAAAAAAAACTTTTTTTTTAAATTGTGCAACCCTGCGCGCAACTGTTGTGCAAACATTACTTCGGCATTGACTTGGTTGCGCGTTTATCGATTTTGATTCGTACAGCGTTTATCGATTTTTGTTTTAACCGGCACCCAAAGACGCGTAATATGTATGCACGTACGTTACGTAGCATCTGTCTCCTGTAGCCTCTCTCTAGGTACGGGTGTGCAGGGCACTAGGAAGCACTAGTGTGGGCAGGTAGGCGAAGGGCAAGCGCGAGCAGGCAGTCAGGGAGGTTTAGCAGATGTCTAGTTTTTTAAGATTAACGCACTACCCATGCGCGCAAAATTTTGCCTGCGGCGCTGTGGTGGGTGAGTGTGCAAGTCACTCTTTGACTAGGGAAGCGTTTTGGGCCAGGACATAGGATTACCTTAGGTTGACGCTCTAATATGCGAAAAAATTGCCTGCAGCGCTGTGGTGAGCGTGCAACTCACCCGTTGGCCAGGTAATATTTAATTCTTAGAAAACCTGGCCAATTACAACCGCCCATTACCGTTAATTTTAAGGAAGAGTTCCTGGTGAGACAGAAATGGCCAAATTTTCGCCTGCGGCGCAGTTAATTTGCGTGCAGGCTGTCGTCAATAGAGCCGCTCCGCCTGTCAGGGCACTGCGAGTACCTCCTGTCGCTTCGCAGCCCACGCGACTCTGTCAGCAAGTGCCAAGTTGCCTGCCACTGGCTTGCCAGCCACTGGCACTGCCACAGGGCCAGCTCCTAAGCAACTGCATCAGTGGACAGCCAGGCGACTCCAGATTACTTGCTGCCAGCTCCCAAGCAACTGCGTCAGCCAAGTTTTAGCTAACTGCGTCAATGCTAACTAACGATGAGTACACCGAACTTTTAATTAGTTGCAAGGGAGAAGGTCTTCCAATGTTCAGAGGACTCAGTCTCATTACTGTAAAAACAGTCAGAGAAAAGTCAACTGCAGCCACAGTGGAAACCTACATCTCACTAAAAGAGTAGCATGCAAATGCTGAACCTGTTGCTGCAGTACTTGCTGAACCTGCTGCTGGTGCTGAGCCTACTGCTGAGGCTTCTGCTGAGCAAGCTGATGAGCCAGCAACATTTGCTGATCCCTCCTTTTTCCTCTACAGTTTCATCAGCCCAATCTTCAAACAAGTGGCTGTTCTCTCACCAGATTGTGACTGTGATGGTGTGCAGATGCACACCAAGTTGCAAGCTCACCTGACAACAGCCCACAAGAAAGAAACTGACGCTCTTGGCCTGCAGACTGTATACAAATGTTCTGCTTGAGCCAGGACGTAGACGCAGATCTCCACCACATTGATTCGTGGTTCGGCCTCCAACCATAGGTGTAGATTGGTCCAAAAGCCAGGGGGGGGGGGGTGTCTGGGGGTTTCGAGGGGGGGGGGGTCTAGAGCCATCCCGGATAAAATGACCGGGATCGAGAATTTTGGAGGAGGGGTGGTTTAAGTGGAGGATTTTGCACCATAATAACGTGTAAAATGGGTACGTTTTGGTCTAAAATGGGTCAAAATAAGGTCTAAATACCACTTTTCAGGCGTTTTTGGGTCATACTACACTGAAAAAGAAACAAAAACACGCATCTTTGCCCATTTTTTTTAATATTGAGAGAGGGTTTCCCGCAAGTTCTCCAGGATGGCGATGGCCAGGGGGGGGGGGGGGGCGCTCCCGCAAAACAGCGCGACGGCCATAGCCAGGGGGGAGGTGAACCCCCCCCTAGACCACCCCTGAGCCCACCTATGCCTCCAACACTTGCAGTGCAGTTTCTGTGGCTGTCTACTGTGTCTTCATCGCAGAACACAGGCTACCATTTTTCTTCTTCTTCTTCTTACCATCATACCATGTACATTCATACAGTGTGCTGCTGCATTGCATTGATGGACCATGCATGACACTCACCCACCCACCCACCCTGTGGGAAGTATCCCGAATTGCCCAGTTTACCCACCCCCTGCCTTCAAAAAATTTGGCGATTTACCCCTCCCCTGGCCCAATTTCCATGGGCACCTATGGCCGTCCCGGATGTATATTTTCGCCATTTTTCTCGGAAAGGTTGAGCTACAGAAAGTGCGCCGGCCGGTTAGGTACCCACACTGTGGGGTGGGGCGGGGGGGTACCTTTTTGAGCAGGTCATCCAAAAGAGCCATGTTGTCCTTTTGCGCCTTGATGGTGTGACTGAAGAAGCAGTAGGTCTTTTCAGGCAACACGTCCTCCAGCAAAGGCTGTTTCACGCCGAATATGTGTGTGCATGCGCTTAGGTCTTCTGCTAGGACCGCACCCGCTGCAGTGTATTCCTAAAAAAAAAATGTTCGCGATTTTGTTAATCATTGAGTTAATACGGCGTTTTTAGTTGTATTTGAGGGGGATGGGAGTTTTGTGCTCCTAACGAGCGTAAAAGCGCGAGCAACTCGAAGAACTTAATTTGCAATATTTATGAGTTTTAAAGTTGTATGACAAGAAGTTGTATGAGTTTTATGAGTTAACAAGTAGAGGCGCTTGTTTAACAATGGAGCATTGAATTCGACGTCCCCCACTCTTAGAGCGATTGATGCACAGTTGCAAGGCCACTGTTCTCTTTGTTTTGTCGACTTTCAGTCATAGGTGCCCACGGAAATTGGGCCAGGGGAGGGGTAAATCGCCAAATTTTTGGAAGGCAGGGGGTGGGTAAACTGGGCAATTCGGGATACTTCCCACAGGGTGGGTGAATGGGTGAGTGTCATGCATGGTCGATTAATGCAATGCAGCAGCACAATGTATGAATGTACATGGTATTCTGGTAAGAAGAAGAAGAAGATGGCATGATGGTAGCCGTGTTCTGCGATGAAGACACAGTGGACAACCACAGACAGAACTGCAAGTGCAACGACGAGAGTCACAGCACAGTCTTCACATGTGTGTTTGATGGCCTAGCCTAGTCGAATCAATGTGATGGACGTGGACGCCTGTGTCTATGTCCTGGCTCAGCAGAACGTCCTCTGGCTTGGTTGTATACAGCCTGCAGGCCAAGAACGTCAGTTTCACTTTACTGTGGAGTGGACTGCTGTCAGGTGAGCTTGCAACTTGGTGTGCATCTGGCACACCATCCATCATAGTCACAATTTGGTGAGAGAACAGCCTGTGGTGAGAGTTCGAGGAATGGGCTGAAACTGTAGAGGAAAAAGGAGGAGTAATCTAATTTGCTGGTTCAGCAGCAGACTCCACAGAAGGCTCAGCAGCAGGCTCAGCACCAGCAGCAGGTTTAGCAGCGATGTACTGCAGCAACAGGTTCACCACTTTGTGGGCATAGATGGGCATAGGCTGGGCTAGCCCGGGCAGAAATCATGAGGGATTTCGCATATCGCATGGGTTTTGGGAGGATTTCGCAGTGCGCAGCGCTGTGCGAAACAATTGTTGGGGATTTCTCAGCACTTAGACCAGAAATTTGAGAAGAGACTTCGCCATGAACAGCACTGTGACGATTCTGCCAAATGTATAGGTCAGTCAGTAGATCATTCTTTGGGAGTTCGCAAAAGCTCTCCTTATAATGTCATTTGTCATAGCGAAAGCGCAGTGTGGTATGCAGATCTGTCTTGGGATTTCGCAAAATAGGTAGAGCGCGTTTGTTCGGGACAAACAAATATCACCTCAATATACCTCACAATTTAATAAATGTAGCTAATTATTGCATCGTACTGCAGAGCTGCTCTGCAGACTGATGCAGACTGACTCAGGACCTGGCAGGAGCGAATGGAGGTGGCCTTGAAGGCGCTGCTTTGTGACGCAGTTGCTTGGGAGGTGGCACCAAGTAATTTGGAGGCGAATGGCTGTCTACTGACGCAGTTGCTTTAACGCAGTTTCTACCAAATTAACCGCAGGCGAAAATTTGGCCATTTCTATGTCTCGCCAAGCATTCTTCCTTAAATTTGACGGTAATGGGCGGTTGTGGTTTGCTAAGAATTTTAATACTACCTGGCTCACAAGAGCGTGAGTTGCATGCTCACCACAGCGCCGCAGGCACTTTTTTCACATATTAGAGCGGCAACCTAAGGGAATCCTATATCCTGGCCCAAAACGATTCCCTAGTCCAAGAAGAGTGACCTGTACGCTCAGCCACCATAGGGCCGTAGGCAAAATTTTGCGCGTATGGGTAATCTAAAGTAAGGGTAGGGTGCGTTAATCTAAAGTTAACAAATAGACATCTTCTAAACCTGCCTAGCCACCCTAGTGCCCTGCACACCCGTACCTAGAGAGAGGCTACACAGGAGGATGCTACGTAACGTATACGCACATACAGGTACATACTAGTAGTATGATAGTACGCGTCTTTGGGTGTCCATTAGAACAACAAAAATCAATAAACTCTATACGAACAACAATCGATAAACGCTGTACGAATCAAAATCGATAAACGCGCAACCAAGTCAATGCCGAAGTAATGTTTGCACAACAGTTGCGCGGCTGCATTGCACTAGATGGTTGGCTATAGAGATGGGGAGGGGTATCCCGAAAATCCCGATTTGGTTTCGGGATTAGGTAGCCCAGGGGGAGGGTAATCCCGAAAGTCTTTCGGGATAGGGTCTTACAGGGGAGGGGTATACCCCCCCTATACCCCCCCCCATGGGCAGGTATGCTTTCAGTGGGTAAACCCTACTGAATTTTATAACGTTACAAATTCAGTAGCGGAATTACGACGTCTGAATCTCAAATATTCGAAAGACCGAAATAATAATTCCGTGCTTAATTTTCTGCTGAATCTGAGGCGGAATCTCAATTCCGTGCGGCGGCTTCGAAAGACCCAACTTTGGAATTCAGCGCTGAAATTCAGCACTTAAATTAAATCTGACGTTCGAAAAACCTCTCCTTGCTGAATATTTTAATTAAAAAGATAATATAAAACACAAAAATGTTCCAACAGCCAAAATGAGAATTGTCAAACGCAAAAAATTAAAAAAGCGATGCAAGAACAAATACAACATTTAATACAACAAAAATCCACTAAAATCGCTCTAATAAAAAAGCCCACCCCATCGGTGTAGACGCGGCGATCGGACGGCTGAACGAGCACTTTGCAGCCCTTTCCCACCAAAATCTTCACGTGGGCCGGCGAAAAGGGAGCCCTCCGCTCCCAAACGTTCACCGTTTCCCGTTTCATTCCGATAATTACCGGCATTTTGCGCGATTTTCACTTGGAAACCCGTTTCTTCAACAAAAATCCTAGGGAAACCTAAGCTCAGTGAACCAGTGAACCAGTGAACCGAGAGAAACACACCATAATATTTTAAATGCATTGACGCTCACTGCTTAACTGTAAAATACTAACAACGCGATCACACACAATAGGCTTGGGCTAATAGGCTTAGGCTCAGGATTTAGGTTCGGGTTTTGCGAGCGTGCTCGTGTGCGCGTGCCTGTGCGCGTGCACGTGCGTGCTTGAGGATTGCCTTAGGCTTAGGCTTAGGCTTTTGCTTAGGCTTAGGCTTAGGCTTCAGGCTTGTGCAAGCGGGCACGTGTCCACATGCCTGCGTGCCCGCGCGCATGCGTGGGCGCCTGCACGCGGGCACGTGCGTGCGCGCTTGTGAGTTTGTGCGAGCGTGCGCGCGTGTGAGCGTGCGGGCGTGGGTGTCCTTGTGTATCTGCGCGGTGCGTGCCTGCGCGCGTGCGTGCATGTGCTTGTGTGCGTGCCGCGCGTGCGTGCGTGCGTGCGATGGTGCGTGCGTGCCTGCAGAGAGCACGTGCGTGCACGCCCATGCGCGCGTGCGTGCGTGCGCGTGCACGCTTGCACGTGTGTGTGTGCATGCGCGCGTACGTGCGTGCGTGTGCACGCTCGCACCCGTGTGTGCATGTGCGCGCATGCTTGCGTGCGCGTGCGTGCGCGTGCGCGCGTGCGTTTGTGCGTGCGTGCGTGCATGCGCGTGCGTGCGTGCGTGCATGCGCATGTGAAATGTGCATGCGCGCCTAAGCCTAAGCCTAAGCAAAAGCCTAAGCTTAAGCGTAAGCCTAAGGAACAAAATAAAATTAAATTAAAAAATTATATAGAATAAACTATTATAAAAATTGTGGCGTGTGATGCGTTGTTTTAGTATTTAACGGTTGAGCAACGAGAGTCGACGCATTTAAAATATTATGGTGTGTTCCTCTCGGTTCACTGGTTCACTGGTTCACTGGTTCACTGAGCTTAGGTTTCCCAAATCCTAGACGTTTTCAACAATGAAGAAGCGATCATATACGGGTGCGGTGCGCACTTGGTCGAAACACTGCAGGTACTGTACTGCAGTTATTTAAATGCATTGCGTGCGTGCGTGCGTGCGTGCGTGCGTGCGTGCGTGCGTGCGTGCGTGCGTGCGTGCGTGCGTGCGTGCGTGCGTGCGTGCGTGCGTGCGTGCGATTCAACATGTGTTCCAGTCAACATTCATTTCACGTTGTCCGAATCACCCCAGACTAAAAGCTGTAGGCGGGTTTGCTGCGTAGTAGACACGAGCACAATCGAATCAAAATCAAACAGCACAATCATTCAGCGAATCAATCAGCACAATCAAACAAATTAATTCAAGTATTTGAGCATTGGACTTTGTCGCATTGGCCCAGTGTCTGGTGGCTATTTACCTTGAGTGAATGACTAATTTTAATATGTTCACCGCTTCGCTTAGTGGTACCCTACATACGTTGGTATGAAATATGAATCGCAAAATCACTATGGTTAGAATGGGATCTTTTGCTTCTAAAGACCATCGTTGTTGCAGACGGCTGCCAAGGAGCCTCGATCGGCGGGCAGCCGTTTGCCGATGAGCAGAGCCCACCGCCCCCGACGCTGGTCGTACTCCTGCAAGGCATACGGCATGCGAATTTGCATGCACGCATGTTGATTCATACTTTCCTGGATGGTTCTGAATGGGTCATGGAAGCGTATGGCTCTTCTGTCCTGTCTCAGTGATTTCAAGTGGCATGTAGATCGAAGGTTTAGCTACCTGTAGCTACAGTGTACATTGGGACGTATGGAAAGGGAGCGAAGCACCGACCCATCATTGCTGAAAACATTTGGTCATTTCTATCTGTTACCCGTAAAACATTTGTACGCGGTGGTTACTGGTTGTACCTAACCTGTGTAGGTATACCACTACTCCTCATTATGAGCTCTCGAACGTCTAAATCAATACGAAAAACGAATGAGACTACTGGTTTTATCTTGTATGTTTTATATACGATAGAGTGGTTTGGAATTAGGTTTGCCTACGTGGGACGGCCTCGGCCTACTCTTCTATTGCTCAACGAAGTCGAGGAAACGGCATGATTCCGTGCAACCCCAGTCACGCCACCATATTAAATTGGACTTGAAAGTAAAAAACTGTTCACCTCAATGCTGCGCAGTCTGTTGCCCTGGGAGCAGATGGACTTGGCACAGAAGCCGCCCAAGGCAAAGATCTTTCCGTTGCAGTTCACCAAGCCGAATGCCGAGCGATTTCGCTTCATCGTTCCAGCTCTTGTCCATCTAAAGGCGCCCCCTCATGCGCTGAGCTCCAACCAACCATGTTCGTGCATTGTAGATAGAGGTGGTTTTTTGCTAAAAATAATTTTTGATATTAAAAATGTCTTTAAACAGATTTGGTATGCCACGGATATACACCCCAGTGTGGCACTGTTCTAAAAAAATTGCTGTTGTTTGCTTCGCTGTTAAACGCGGCAGGAAAACCAAGAAACCAAGAAAACCAAGAACATTGAATGATTCAGCTGCGATTTATGTGTCTACATATCGTCCAGCTTCCCAGTTCGCCGAGTTCGTGCATCGATGTAGAATGCATAGTGGAATGATCTACAGTACTGGAGGGAATGCAGTATACATACCTCTTCTGGTTGATGTTGTAGGTTCTGCAGAGGTTGCTCTGTCCGTTTCTGTTCTCGCCGCCGCACACCATGATGCCTGGGCCCGTGGGCGTGTCCACCGCGATCGCGTTCATGTACAAGTTCCTAGACGGGAACACACCACCTTGTCTGGAGTGGGTATACCTGTATGCAGTAACAGACCATAAGAAAGTGCGCTTTAAATACATACATAGCCGTCCGCCACAATATTCCTTACTTACATACAGATTGTAGAGGCAATGCCCTAGTGGTGCGCATGGGCAATGGGCACGGAGAAAGTTCTCCATGTGCTCCAGAGGGAGCAACAGGGAAGGGCCCCAGACGATGCCCTGAGGCACTTGAAAGGAGTGAGTGCACATGGTTACACAAGGTGCTAATGGGTGACCCAGGATAGGGGCACTCTTGGAGTCAACCACTGCCGGCGTTTTCACTACAGCCTCACCTGTCCTTGTTGATGTCCCGCAGTCGGGTCCACTTCTTCGCTACGGTGTCGTATCTCAGCAGCTTGCTGCGCTCTATGTCGTCCTTGTCGTTGCCCCCAACCAGGTAGAGGAAGCGGCCGTGGCTGGCCATGGCGGCGCCGTAACGATAGTAGGTCATCAGTTGGCGCTCTTGAGCCCACAGGTTCGTGTCGAAGTTGTAGGTGTAGCAACGCGCAGACGCGCCAGTCTTGCTGCCGGGGGGACGGCCACCGCAGGCGTAAAACACGTTGCCTGAAGAAGATGGGCGACTGCACGCACGCACGCACGCACGCACGCACGCACGCGCGCACGCATGCGCGCACAGAAACGTGTACCTACGACAATACATTGCACTGCATGTGCATGCATGCGGAAACAATAGTTTGGTGTACATCTGCATCTGTGTGCACTTGTTGTGCGCTGCGCTCTAGCTGTGCGAGCAGAAAACGCACCGACAACGGCGCCTGACATCAGTTGCGGGAACTTCATCATCTTCTGCACCACGCTCAAGGGCTTCTTGACCACCCTAATCTGGTTGCCGTCATAGAGCAGAGGGTAATCGGTGCTCTTGGAGCCGCCGACCACCAGCACCTTGCCCTTGTAGTAGCCAGCGGTGTGCCAGAAACGCGACGGAGCCTTCCTGACCACCCGACTCGTCTGGGTGGACAGGGAGAATTTGAGGATGTTTGAACTGAGCGAGACTGGACGACCACCAATGATGTAGACGAATGGTTTCGGTGGTGCTGCAATGGACAAAGAGGGCGTAGTGTGAATGCGTTTCCTTTTCGAATGACGTTATGAGCATTGATGGACTGACCAGTTTGCCTTGCACAGTAAAATCGAAGACAGAGGGCACCCTTTCCGTCTTCGAATTTCGTGGATTGAGAGGGGGGCGGGGATTGCGTTGCCCTTTTGCCTAATGATGCGCCTACAGTACTACATCGTACAGCATCAAATTGCTCACTCTACAGTACTACAGTACTGCAGCTGGCGTACTTGCTCAGGCGACAGTTGTACAAATCTCAATTTCACCAACGAAATCATTCGCAAAATATTGCAACACTCACGTTGAGTGGTTGGCACATGAGTCGTGGTCGGTTCCGGGGTGGTCGTTGGCTCGGGCTTGGCCGGCGGCTTCTCTCCGCAGACGGCGGCGAAGTCTTTGAGCGTTCCTGGCAGCTTGGCCTTGAGCAGGAGACTCCAGCTCATGGTCGACTGGTCCAGCTTCTCCACGGTGTCCACACCACCACCCAGTGCGTACACTTGCCCATTGCAGCTGAGGATCTGGTGCGAGGCGCGCGGCTGGTTCAACGATGGTGCGGCCTTCCACTCCGCTCGGTAGAAGTCGTACAGCTCGCAGTCGGCACTGGCTGAAGAGCCACCAGCACCTCCACAGGCGAGCAGCGTCTTGGCACCAGCGCTGTTGGCAAGCACAATGGAAGAGTGAGAGTGTCTAAAACTGAAAGGTTGTGAAAAGTGAAAGGTGAAAGGTCGTCTTCGTGTAGCATGCATCGGTACATGGTGTCCACCATAGGCGGAATAGAATCGACTGGTTGATTTACGATATCTGCATTTACAGTATCTGCAGCATGCACCCAGTAAAACGTGACGCTAATCTCATTGTACCTAAGTGCTGCACAATAAATATGACCGTGTTGTTACCTTTTGTTCTTCATCGGTCTCATGACCTCCCACTGACCAAACTTGGTGTCATATCTGAAGTTGGTCCGCTCGCCCAGTCCGTCATTCTCATTGCCACCAGTAATGAACAGGAATCTGCCATCCGTAGAAGCCGTGGCACCAGACCGCTTTCCTGGCATTGGCGTGCCCAGCTTCCTCCACTTGTTGCTGGTGAATGAGTAGAGGTAGCACTGGTTGGTAGGCAAGCCATACTCTGACTCGCCTCCACAAACGTAGTAATTGTCACCTGGTCGCATGGGAGAGCAGATTAAAACTTCACTTATTGCTTTCTCTAAGTGGGGTTTCTGAAACACTTCTCCTACCCAGAACGACTCCGGCGGTCTTTTTGGACGACCTCTTGATCTCTTCCACCACATCTTTTGGCTGGTTAGCGGGAAAGAAGTCAGTCTCCTTGAACAAGAGCGGGTCTCGATCCAGCGCCTTGTCGGTGGAGTCTCGCGTAAGAACCACTTTGCCACCGTGACTTCCTGCGGTGGCGCCCGAAATTGGGGGTATAGAGCCCCAATCTTCGATCGATTCCGTTGCAGTGTCCAGTAGATAAAGTCGCTCAGTAGAGGCCTTTCCATCGAATATCATGATGACATCTGAAAAGGTGCAATTGTGCAATGGATTCCTTTCCTAGAAGAGTGTGTTTGAGAGCAACTCGGAAAGAATTCTCACCTTCACTCACTGCAGCTCCAAACAGCAAGCCAAATGCAAGCAGACACACTGTCCAATGCATGATGACTTCTGACGCCAATGAAACCGGTTTCTTTGTGCTGCGGTTCACACACACCCAGCGAGTGGATCGTAAATTCCTTTCACCAGCGCACCACACGCAGTCAATTACCTTATCAGAGCCACGAATCTGCTCGTAACTCGCTCGCAAACGACCCCTCCGTCTTATCAATGCGTGCGTGAAGTGGCTTTCAAAGATTTATGGAGCCATTAAAGCTGTGCGCTTCATCTGTAGGAATTTGCCTTACCTGTAAACTGGCTGCTAACGTCAAACGTTGCGATCCAGCCACACAACCAATGAAAGCATGACTAGCATGACAGCGCTCTAGGCGATCAAAAAGCGTAAAGCAGCGCTATTAAAACCGAATAACAGTGTACCTCGACCTTTTAGCCTATAACTGTTTCCTTCTGAATGACACATCCGAGGCACATTTGTGTATTTTAGGGACGAGGGAAACTGTATCCGTACAGAATTCGCTCAGTGGCGTGCTTGCACCCCCCCCCCCTCTCCGGGCAGTGTAGTTTGCTGCCCCCCCCCCCACCCACCACGAGAACTCTTTTGTCAGGCACTGTTCGTCCGCGTTGGCATGGCATACATAGCTTGACAAGGACACTCAATGACGGTGGTCTATCTGAGACTGATAGAACGAGCAACGAGCATCGTGGGCCAATCTTAAAAGAAGGGTGAATCGTTTAGTGGACAGACTTCCAGTGTCTCGGAATCGGAATATAGAGAAGTGAGGTTTGTGCAAGCGCATTACTGCCATCATCAATTTGGTTTAATAAAGACCTTTACCTAAATTAAAAATGTTGAGTTAGGCAAATGTTTTGGGTAGCTATGTATCTAAGGTGCGACTAATAATCAAACGGTACTGGGAATTAAAATGATAAAATATATTTTATCGTGTGACCCAGGAATTAGTTGTCTCACTCAACTCTGAAAACTCTTGAAGCGCGCTTACATTTGATTCGCGTTGAAATGTGCAGTGTGGTACCGTATGTATTCCTCAGAATACTGCGCACAAAGCATATACTGCCTCGGAGCTTTAGTAAATTGTTTAAGACTAGTGAACCATTAGTGTTTGAAGTATCAGATTGTTACCGTGTACCCATTCCTTGGGATGTACTGTAGGTTCAATGTACTCCCTGTTGCAGCTGATAAAGTCGATCTGCAAAGTTTCGTTCGCTATATTTTCTTACGACAGCGAAGAGTTGAACGCAAAGGACATTTGTTCAAACATCAGTATGGCGATCAGCTACGGGCCAAGTAGGTACATATGTGTTCAAGGGTACAGCACGTACCGTACATAGACATTCAACAGAAATCGCACAACGACATCACGAAGAGAATTTCATAAATTGAGGATATACCGGTATTCTAGCTTGAGGACACTATGGCATCTGGCTAAATCCTACTGAAAGGATGTACATACTAATTCCAAGTATGGAGAGCAGTGCTACATACCTATACATGCAGTCTCTAAGATATGTACAGGTGTGCATACACTCGCAAAACAGAACTGCAGCTACAACATTGGTCTAGACACCGATCAGACAACCAGTAGGAACGAAATCAAACAGAAAATGAAGGGAGGGGTGGCTTAGGTGTATTGTTCAGCGCAACGTGAAAACAACTCAAGGAAGGACAACGAATAAGATCCGTTTTAGGCGGCGTATGATGTTCTCAGCACTTCAGTACACCGTATATGTCCACTACTTATGTAGTTATTGCCGAACTGCAGGGCTGGAACTCTCCTACATTTGTGGTCCTTGCACGATGATATGTAGGTACGCTTGCTCTTTCTGCCAGCCTCTTTCAGTGCCCACTCACTCACTACCCGGCTACAGTACCCCTCGCTCATCGCTGTCCGTTCTGCGTCGATTCACCAGTTTGCCCGGCCGTCTGCCCATCAGCTGCAGTCTCTCTCCCCTGGCCACCACAACCGCCGGGTCGGACCTGCATCTGTAGTGGGCCGAGGGCGGGCCAATGCCTTCCGCCGCCCCATTGCTCGGACGGCAACAGCACAAGACGCCGCGCCGGCCGGCGGGGTCGTCCAGCTGCCTCAGCCTGCAGCTGCAGCGGTGTCGCTGCAGGGGCCGCAGCGCCTGGCGCTGCCCCGCGGTCGCGGCTGCGCTGACCGTGAAGTGTCGTCGCAATCGGTGACTCATGCTCGGGGTGGAGGAGAGCGGCTGGGGTCGGAAAAGGAGTGCGTGCGTGCGTGCGTGCGTGCCGGTGCGTGCGTGCGTGTGTGCCGGTGCGCGCGTGCGTGTGTGCCGGTGCGTGCGTGCGTGCCGGTGCGTGCGTGCGTGCGTGCGTAAATGTGCGTGCGTGCGTGCGTGCGTGCGTGCGTGCGTGCGTGCGTGCGTGCGTGCGTGCGTGCGTGCGTGCGTGCGTGCGTGGCCCACCTCGTGCGCGCTTGTGACTTCGATTCCGACGAGAAGTCGTCTGACTTTGGCCCGAATCATGGAATTGAAAGTCAAGTAGACAAATGGATTCACCATTGAGTTCAGAATGCAGAAAAGTGTCAGCGCCACTCCGCTGAGCTGGCAGAATCCAATCGAACTAGAATGGAGTCGCCATTCTCAAGTACCTTTTTTACCGTGCACTATAGGAAAATTGCAGCGTTTGTATACTGGCCCCAACCTTCCAAAGGAACCAGTGTACGTATAGGTAAATCTACTAATAGAGGCAACGGAGCTGCATAGAGGAGGGATGCACTGTTGCGCAGAAGCTTCTCTGATATTTCAACCTCTACCTGTATTTGGATGGAAGGCTGCTTATATGTATGTAACGGCTGTTCTATTGTTGAGAGGCGTTGGGTACAAGAGAAAGTGACGTCGATCCGCCAATAGAGCAATAGAGTCCCCGTGGCACTATGCTTTCAACCTCTAGTTTGCTCAGAGACACTATTGGATGGTGGGGCTCTATTGGAGCATTTACGGTACCTCGTACCACAGGGCACTATTGGATGGAGAGAGACGCTACAATTACTCGAAACACCTAGGGTCGTCTAATTTTACACTAATTTTATTTTTACAATTTATGTTTTTTGTCTTTGTTCTGTGTCTTTCGTCTTGAGAATGTTCAGGTGCAAGGAGAACGGTGCAGAGTGCAAGGAGAACTGCTATCATCCGCCTACAACCATCGAATCGATTTCACGCGGCTTTGATTTATTATTATTATTATCTTATCATTTTATTTAAATTATTGTATTTGGGTGAATGTATTCGCATATTATTCGCATTGTTCCAACAATTGTAATCTCGCCGAGCCCGCGGGAGGAGAGGGGGCAATTGTAGGCTCTCTTGAAAGCCAAGCACTATTAGGTGGTGGTGACACACACACTATGCTCTCTACACTGCTGTGTTCAGCTAAAAATAGTGCGAAAAAACACCCGAGTATGCACTCACCAGGCGAACCGACGCAGTTCCTCCGAGAAGAGGAAGAGGAGCACTTCGATCTCGAGGACGAGACAGATGATGAGGCCCTGCGCCAAAAGGCTCTGCTCCAGACGAGACCGTCGCTTGCTCACGCGCCCCGACGTCAGGCCTCCCGCTGCGATGCACCTGCAATTCGAATATGTACGGTTTTCGGGCAGTTTCTCAAGTAACGTACATTCAAGTACATACGGTAGTAATGTAATGCTGGGCCATCATGGCAATGTTTGGGGCACTCAATCGGTCCATTATTGACAAGTTGTACACAAAATCGGCGCCGCAGGCGAAATTTTTTTGCGATTTTGACCACCTACACGAATATTTATGCGGAAAAGCAAGTTCGCTAGACACGTTTCTTCTTCCCCTCATCCCTCCCCCTCTCCCCCCCCCCTTTGCCCCCTAGATTTTCGATTTCGGGAGCGGGAATTCTCGATTTCCTCTACCCTAGATCCGCCACTAATACCTACCTACCTAGGTAATTGCGTTACGTTGTGCTCAGGATTGGAGCTACATTGTACACCGCGAGTGACAGCTGCTACACTGTATTTTCAATCAAGTTTAATCCAATTTCGAAATGTGCACCTTCCCCATTTGCAACTGCTGCGACAACCTTCTTTCTGCTACACCCTTGCGTCCGTTTGCGTGTGATAAAGTAAATTTAAACAACACTCTAACACTTTTGACATTTGTGTGTAACATGTACCTACGTGCCAGCAGAAAACATGCTTTTCAGTAGCTTTGAAATACAAGTACCTAAGATGCAAGCAGTTGTTCGCTTCAACATTCAACTTCAACTTCACAATTCTGAGCAACTGAACAGTAGGAGAACGTTTCCAAGAATTTGGATGGGGGTTAGCTGGAGTAGGATGTCAGGAGGGAGATCCAGCATCTCCTCAATACCTTCCACCCACCCCGTCGCCCCTTCCCAAGTCCTACAAGTATTCCCCGTCCTCACCTGATGTAAAAGTAGAGCGCCACGTAAAGCAGTAGCGTCACCGCGGGCAGTAGGGTGCCGAACGTGTGGTAGCCATTGAGAAGGCCCAATATTACGGTGCCGTTTAGTTTCTCGTCGCACACGAAGCCGAAATGCAGCTCCTTCGCCAGGAAGGTCTTGCGGCAGCCGCACAGCGCTACCGTAATCGTCCAAATAACCGCGGCGGCCCAGGCGAGTAGGACGCAGAGAGCGGTGCGTTTCTCGAACAACGCAGAATAGAGAGAGGGTAGAATGAAGCAGCAGAACCGATTGACGGCGATGCAGAAAGTCATGTAGAAGACGGCGTTGAAAAAGAGGGTGTCGGAAGCGCTGACCACGCTCGAAAAGAGACATAAAGCGGACGTGGGGCGCTGTCTCAGCCGATGCAAGATCGTGGCCGAGTCATGAACTGGACCCACGCACGCACGCACGCACGCACGCACGCACGCACGCACGCACGCACGCACGCACGCACGCACGCACGCACGCACGCACGCACGCACGCACGCACGCACGCACGCACGCACGCACGCACGCACGCACGCACGCACGCACGCACGCACGCACGCACGCAGACCGACGTTAGGGCACCAACGAACGTCAGCAACAGATATTGCATACAATGGATTCGCCCCCCCCCCGCACTCGATTAAATGCTGCAGACAGAGTACATACTGTGTCGTATGTGCCAAGAGAGACATTGTGAACGCGAGTACGATAATACAATTTTTTTACCTTTTTGGGCACTTTCGGTCAGTTTCATCAAGCTCACATTCCCTTTTGTCCATTCGCAGTCCTAGATCTACGGTGCCAGGTGTAAAATGCAGCAACCCCTCTCCAACCAAACACTGGGCACCAAGCAGTATGAATGCGTCAGTTTGACACCAGCTTTGACACCAAATATTGTTACTAGTGGCTTTACTCAATGTATCAAACATATCGAACAAAACTTATCGAACTTATCAAACAAATGTGTACATACCGTAAATCCTCCACAGAACGACCTCCTCCAATGAACGCTTAGGGTAGAGTCCAATGCGTTTATCGGGGGATTTACGGTACTTTTCAAACACCTAGTGAAGCCGTACCACGAGCAAACGTTACGGTAGTGCAGCGCCACGCGTCCCATTCGCTCCATACACGTCTCTTCCCCAAAAGGCGGTTGGCACAGCCACTAGCAGCATACTTAGGAACACTCCGCAGTCCGCGATGCCCAAACTCCAAACCAGAGAGTAGAAACTGTGCCGGTTGAACTGCAGGGGATGGGTCGCTCAAAACTAGTATACCGTAAACCCTATGATTAGCCCCCGGGGGCTAATTGTTTCGTTCGAGCTCTAGGAGGGTGTAGGGGGGGCTGCTCTAGGAGGGTGTAGGGTGTAGGAATTCTAGGGGGGCTAATTATGGGGGGGGGGCTTATAAACTGGAAGGGTCGATGTGTGTTGAGCTTTGAGGGAGGGGGTGTAGTAATAGGGGGGAGATCAAAAGTGGTCTTGGGAGGGTGTATAATTATAGGGGGGCAGAAGGGAGGGGCAAAATATAGGGTTTACGATATTTGATATGTAGTCAGAATTGTTCTCACTGATGTTGAGCCTGTTACGTACTCGGTATATTACTCGGCCGGTAGTAGCTCCTATTACCGCTCATCGCAATTGACGTAATTCTAAAGGCTCGGCTGAAACATTTTTTCAAGCTTCTAGAGCGACCCGTCCCTGATGTCTGTATCGGAGCATTGCGTGGAATATCAGCAAGTAGGAAGTCAGTCCCACCACCGACAGGGCCATGAAAACCGTTGGCACCACCAGACTGACCAGGGTTTGCCGCGAACACAGCTGCATGTCGAAAGATGCGGCTAGGTAAACCTTCGGAAGCCGCTGACGCTTTGAAGTAGCAGAACCTATGGGAAGGAAGGAAGAATTGATGACGCGAACGCTTTGTCTCCTATGTAGGATGGCGCGCCGACCCTATACCGATTGTTTCGGCGCGCGTCCGTTGACTAATGATGCGCCGACTACGAGCATAGACGATTGCATACCTATATGTACCTGTACCTATAGGTATCTAGGACAAGAGGGTGGAAAGCCGTGAATGAAATACACGCGCTTTTCGCCTGATTATAATTTTCGAGTTGAATGGATTTCTGATGCACGCGGCAACCTACTAGATCGTGCAAGGTGAAGGTTTGTGCCCGCAGCCGCAGCTACACTGCACGCACGGGCAGATGTATGTACCTAGGTACACTCCTAAATTGTTTGTCGCTCTAGTGCCTCCAAAACATTGGCGCTGTGCAAACACTACTCAATGTCAAAGAAGTGTGCCTTGATACAGGAGCGAATGAGACTTGCGCTGTACATGTAGAGTCTCCCAAGAGGATCTTCACCGACTCTTAAGGCTGATTCACAATTAACGGTCTTCCCATCGGTCTCGGTCTCGGTCTCGGTCTCGGTCTTCGCATCGGTCTCGGTCTCGGTCTCGGACTTTTTGACCCATGCCAAATTGACGACGCGTTGCCTCCGGTCTTTCAATGATCTTCGGTTAAATGCGCGCCTGTCAGCGTATTAAAGAGCGTACTGTGGCCCTGTTTTCGACCTGTTTCATTTTTTTATGCGACTTCCGTAGGAAACAAAAAAAGCACATGCAGTAGACGACGGGAACGCACTACCACCAGACAAACAGACAGACATTGTGCGGCAGATGCAGACCGCCGCCAGCGCTTCTGGCCGCCGCCAGGGGCGCGGACGCCGCTACAGGAGCTGTCGTCAGCGCCGCTGTCGACACCGTTGCCGCTGCTGCCGACGCTTTCGCTGACGCTGCCGCTTTTGCCGACGCTTACAGAAAATGTAGGACAATGCCGTCGAGCCCGTCCACCTTGACGTATGCAATGGCGGCGCAGATTTTCCCGCCGCCGTGTCTTTTGAGACGTGCAGCCATGCCGCCGCCGTTTTTTTTGGATTTTTGGTTTAAGAGCAGTCGTCAATTATCCAAGGAGGCGGCGCCGCCTCCATCTGTTGAATACGACGCATCGTAAACTCTTCCTTGTTTTCAATTTCGGCTAATTTCCTAGTCGCTTTACCCTTATGCGAATACCGACAAATTCTTTGAGGGTGACGGCTATAGTAAAGCGTGACTACGGTAGCGCGCGCGTTCAACACGAGTTCAATGAAGACCGATGAAGACCGGAGCAAATGTTCAAAGTTCCGAACATCGTCGGTCTCGGTCTCGGTCTCGGTCGTCGCAACCGTCTTCGCTGTTTGGCATGGGAAGACCGAGACCGAGACCGAGACCGAGACCGAGACCGATGGGAAGACCGTTAATTGTGAATCAGCCTTTAACGGTAATGTCACGGGAAAATCGTTATGAAACACTGTAGTATTGGCATTTTCACAGCACAGTTACTCTACATTCATATTGTTGCAATTTATCCATATTTGCACGGCCCGCTCCTATAGTGCGTTTGAGATTCTGAAAGTCGGGTGCCCGAGGTCACTATTTAAGGAATGCTTCCATAGCCACAGGCCACACATACAATCCTTAGTACATACATACATTATGTGATTCGCGGCAGTCTAATCCACGTACCCCCACATCTGTTGGAGGGCTTTCACTGCCCGCCGAGGGCAATAGATGGGCGCATTGCAACCCGACTACAGCCGGGGCACATTTCGCGCATTTGTTCAATTAGACGAGTCTTTATTTAACCCCCTTTCGCGTGAGAGTTTCTGAAGTCTAAAACGATTCGACCGTCGCGACTGCAAGATTTGTTCGCCTAAGCGTCTGATCATTTCAAACGCGCTTTCAAAATAGTTGTCGCGAAAAGACTGTTCGAAATGTCGGCAGGGTTAAGCGACGAGCCGCGAAAATCGAACCAATTTAACGACACTGCCCGTCGTTGCTAACAGATTGAAAAAAGAGGCTCACTTAGCGAGATGGGCTGTGGACCGCCGCTTGCCTTGTGGTTGCCGGGGGAAAAGGGGGGGGGGAACAACCCTTGGGAGGGGGATGTCGCAAGAAAGAAGCCTATTAGTACCTCTATTCAAATGGAATAAAGCCGAGACGCGCTACAGAAGAATAAAGCCTATGCATGTGTCGGAGTAACGAAGCTAACTTTACGGTTGCTCGCGCCCTCGAAGCGAATTGCTTAGAAGTGGTGGGGAGTGTTGCAAAAAAGAGAAATGGGTGCAAAAGCACTACCTATGCACTAGTTTTTGTTCCGACTTTGTTTGGCAAATTCCGGTACGTAGCCTTCTTTCTTCAAAAATGCCATCATCTCCTGTAAGACTTCTAATAAAGAACAGCTTGAGCACATGTTGCCGATTCCTTGTCAGCCTCCGAAGCGTCTCGGTGGCACTCCTGTTGCAGTATAAAACCCTTATCCTCATTGTGGAATCGCTACCGCACCTACCGTACCGTACCGCCCAAATAACAATATGCAGCCGATAATAAAAGGGCTATTTCCAAAAGACGCAACAGACGCAACAGACGCAGCGGCTCAGGCTTAGGCTTCGCTCAGGCTTAGGCTTCTCTTAGGCTTAGGCTTAGGCTTTCGCTTAGGCTTAGGCTTTCGCTTAGCCTTAGACTTTTACTTAGGCTTAGGGTCTGTTGCGTCTGTTGCGTCTGTTGCGTCTTTTGTGAATTGCCCACAAAGGTGCGTTAACGGAGTTCAATTGGAAACAAACGATGTTCAATTGCAAGTACGGTACCGCCCAATTCAAATACGAGTACGTGCAACGCGCTAATCGTAGAAGATAGATAAATACGATAAATACGTAAATTGGTATAGATAAATACGTGCAAAATATACGGAATATATACAAAATTCGTCGGGCAATGGCGTTGTCTGTATGCGGTGCGGTGCACCTTGCGGCGGCGGCGACGATGACACGCAAATGCACCTTCTTACGCGAATAAATACTCACGAGACCCGCATAAAAAGATGTTTAATGTGAACGAGGCGCATGAGATGAAGTGTCACCACGTCTGCCGGTCGTAGAACAGCAGGTAGGCGCCCTGGCTGTCGAAGGCGGCCCAGTCGGCGTCGGCGCCAAGCTGCACGACGCTGTTGTCGTTGAACCGCCACCAGGAGCCCAGCTCCTCGACCAAGCAGTCCGCCGTGTAGTGGCCGCTGTCGACGCTCGCCGCCCCCCCCCCCCCAGTGGTACTCAAACCAGCAGCTGTGGTGAATGTCACTCAACACGAAATGAGCGCGCACTCACGACGACGCTTCGCAGTCGGTACTTGGTGGGCAGCGGCCCTTGCTGCGCGACAGCGGCGTTGACGAAGGGCGCCACGTCCAACTGCTTGGGCACATCCACTGCAACGCCCACCTTGTTCAAGTTCGCGTCAAACCTACAATTCAGTGACAAAGCAACGCGTCTGATTGGCATCTATATTACTAAAGCACAATGTCTGTCTGTCTGTCTGTGTGCAACGCAGCCCAGAGAGTTATGCTGGATGGATTGAGCTGAAATTTTGTATGAAGCTGCCGTGGGAAACTTCACCGTCATTTAAGGGCCGGATTTGCGATAGCTACCGTAATTCGTGAGTTATGCAAATTGCGCATACGTGTTTGATCGAATTTGAGAATTCAGTGTCAATTCTGCTTGGGATATATGTAATCGACTGTGCTGATCACAAATATCACATCCGTTTTCCAGTGCGATACCGTAATCGCGAGATACGACGGATTGAATATGCAAATTGCGTTTGATCGAATTTGAGAATTCAGTGTCAAATCTGCTTGGGATATATGTAATCGACCGTGGTGATCACGAATCTGGCATTCGTTTCCCAATCTGTTACAGTAATGACAAGATATAGCGTTATCCTTTTCTACAGTAGTATGACTGTTTGTGGGTTCTGTCTGCAACGCAGCACAGAGTTCTGCTGGATGGATTGATCTTGAGCTGAAATTTTGTATGAAGCTTGCTTGGCACATTTTACCATCAAAATATGAGTGGCACTACTGAAGCTATCGCAATCCATGCGTTATGCAAATATAAATAAATTATATGATACTACAGCGCATATACCGTAAATCCTCCAATAGAAGCCCCCCCTCCAATAGTGCCTCCCCCTCCAATAGTGCCCCCGGGTATGGCAAGGTTGAAATAATAGAGCCCCCCCCTCCAATAGTGCCCCCGGGGGTAAGGGGTATGTTGTGCCATGTGCCTTTTATGGGCAAAAATATGGTGGTAGGTACATTTACATCGTGTATACACACTACTGCTAACCAATAATAGTACGTTTCAGCAACTATTAACGGTAAATCAACCATTAAATGTGGCAAAAGTGATCAAAATCACCGAAAAATCGGCAATTTTGACAGCGAAACTAGCATTACCATTTAAAATTTTTAGGTTGAAATAATAGAAGCCCCCCCTCCAATAGTGCCCCCCTCTCCAATAGTGCCCCCGGGTAAGGAGAGGTTGAAAAAATAGTGCCCCGGGGGCACTATTGGAGGATTTACGGTAAGAAGTGTTTAGAAAACATTTCCGTACAGATCAATGGTGTGGTGCCTACGATGTCCGTTACTTTTCTGGAGCTCCTCGGATCAAACCTCTGCCATAAAAATACTTGTAACTTTTTTGTTTATAACTTTTTTGTTTTGCACGCGTTTATGATATAAAAACTTTGAACTTTTTATTATTTTTTACTTTGTTTTACAGGTGTTAACGCTATAAAAACTTGTATCACACGCACATGCACGCACGCACGCACGCACGCACGCACGCACACGCACTGGACATGGATACGCGCACGCACGCACGAACATGCACGCACGCACGCAAGCACACGCACATGCACGCAAGCACGCACGCACGCACACGCACACGGACACGCGCACGCGCACGCACATGCACGCACGCATGCACGCACGCACGCACGCACGCACGCACGCACGCACGCACGCACGCACGCACGCACGCACGCACGCACTCACGCACGCACGCACGCACGCACGCACGCACGCACGCACGCTCGCTCGCACACGCACATGCACACGGACACGGACACGCGCACGCACATGCACGCACGCATGCACGCACGCACGCACGCACGCACGCACACGCATGCACACGCATGCACATGGACATGGACACGTGCATGCACGCACGCGCACGCTCGATCGCACGCATGCACACACGTACACACACACGGACGCACCCACGCACGCACGCGCACTCATGCACGTGCACACACACACACACACACACACACACATGGACACGGACACGCGCACGCACGCACGCACGCACGCACGGACTCGCGAGTGGGTGCACGCACGCATGCGCGTGTATGTGTTAGCGTTTTAGTGGTGCGTTGTTTTAGTTTTTCTTGGCGTTGAGCACTGATCGTCAATGCATTAAACGTAATAAATGAAATATTGTGGTGCGTTTCGCCCGGTCCAATGGCCCAATGAACTTGATGATGATGAGTCACTACTGAGGACATGAAAATATTGATACTGAATCACTTCTGAGCACGTTTTTAATGATAAATGACAAATGACAAAAGAGATGAAAGGTTTCTCAGAATCTCTCAGAATCAAGAAAGGCAACAATCTCTGCCTATTCTCGCTCGCCCCCAACCCCCCATTGGTCATTGAGCTACTCGACCTTTGGGGGCCTCTGGGCGATAAACTATTTTCGGGCTCTCCCATTCTCTCCAGCCCCCCTCCACCCCCTTGCACCGGTTCATGGTCTCCTTTGTGTGCACGTTTTGTGCGTGTTTCGGATTGTTCGTGCTGGGTTGTTTCAAGAGCAAGAGCAAAACGTTTTTGAACATACAACACATACAAACAGACACACCGAAAAGCCTATGCTCCCCCCCCCCCCCTGACACATAGCATCACCACAGAAAATAAAACAAAACTTCTGCAAATGAGTCTCAGCGCATGTCTCCAATTTACGTCGTGGGTGTGTTGATATGAAATTTATTTAAAACAGAGTGGGTGTTACAAGCAATTCTTTAGTATTCATGCAAATGCGTTGGTTGACATGCATTGGCTTTGGTTGACCTGCATTCCAACACTTTGCAGTTTCATCATTGCAGTGCTTCATCATTGTACAAATGAGTATTCTCAACATTATTTTATTTCATGAGACAAATTGATGTTGAACCACTTTGGAGAACTTTGCAAGCAGGAGTCCTGAGTTGAAGCGGCTAGTACAGGAAATCGTTCAATGACACCGTTTGAGGTGGACGGTCAGGCACGGCGGCGGCACTCCCAAGCTCAGCTGGCTGGTCCGCCGGTCGCTGACACTGCAAGTGGGCAGGTGTCCCTGTTCAGCGGCTCAGGCTCGAAGTAGGCGTTCAAGCGGTCCTGAGAACGGAAGATCTGCATTTTCGTTGGGATACCTGAAGTGACGATGGCTCGGATGCCAGCCCCAAGGACAGGTCTGTGATGGCATCCATGTTGAAGGCCTCGACGCCGCACGCCTCACAACGCCTTACAGCCCGGTTGAGCGCTGCTTCTCAGACACTCGCGCCGCCAAAGCGCCGCTGTCCTCCAGCTCCTGCTCGCTGAGCGCGAGCGCCGACGGGGTCGACTGCGGTCGCGTGCCGACAGCTAAAGCAGGGTCGACGCCGCTGCAGCGCGAGCGCCGACGGGGTCGACTGCGGTCGCGTGCCGACAGCTAAAGCAGGGTCGACGCCGCTGCAGCGCGAGCGCCGACGGGGTCGACTGCGGTCGCGTGCCGACAGCCGAAGCAGGGTCGACGCCGCTGCCGAGCGCGAGCAACGACGGAGTCGAACGCGGTCGCGGGTCTGTGGTTGAGCGCTTTCCGAACGCCTGCCTCTTGCCAACCTCGGCATCTCGCACGCGCCTATCCACCGCGCTTTTGCTGACAGTGTGTCCAGTCAGCTCCTAGACAACAAGAAGTTTTGGCAAACATTTACAAAAATTATTGGTGACTGCGACTGCCGCACGCTAATTTCATCAGCGGCTGAGCGAGCCGTTGTGAGCGAGCCGCAGAGCGGCTGATGTGCCGCTCCGCATTTCTTGTAGGATCTCGCGCACATCGTCCCTGCCCCAAACTTCGATCTCGATCTTGCGCTTCATACTTTGGATACGGTGATCCCGCTGTGTCCCACGGTGTCCCACTAGGAATTGAACATCGCAAGCATGCGAGCATAAAAGCCAATTTGTTGCATGTGTTGCATAAATTCAAAACAGCCTTTCAGTTTCGATCCTCTTTCTCGTCAGTCTCTTTCGGAAATGGAAATCCCTCCTGCTCCTCCTGCAGCTACGAGGAAGAAGACATTCCCCACTGCCATTCGCCAGCGAATCATCGCCCTCCATCGGGACGAGCGCAAGAGCTTCAAGCAGATTCAGCTGTTGCTAGAGACGGAGGAGGGCTTCTCGGCTAGCTACGAGGGCATTCGGCGCTTGTGGCGGCGCTATTTGAAATGCGGCCACTTGAATGACGCCAAACGGCCCGGCAGACCCGATGTCATTCTCAAGAGGCACCCCGACCTCAAGAGACGCATCCACGCCCTATTGCAAGAGAACCCCCAACTCAGTTCTTCTGAAGTTCGCGAGCAATTGGAGAAACGGCATGGTGAGTTGTTTGAATAAATTAATAAAATAATTAGAGTTGCTCAATTTGAGCAGCAGGTTTGGAATGGGCAATGTTGTACGTAGATACGAAAGGTCTGAAATTAAAAAAAAAATCGAATTACAATTTAGGCATTTCGATCAACAACCAGAGAGTCGCGAAGTATCGCAGGGATTCGGGATGGCGACCTACGGCAGTTCAATTTGAGAAAGCGAAATTTGATGAAGAAGATGACATTGAGGTAAATGGCCAAATTTTGACAACAACGATCACACGAGTGTATATACCTTGTCGCTATTTGACTCAAATGTGTCAAACACACTTTTAAGGCTTTGCGAAAGCAGGAAGCATAATCACTTGTCTTTGACACTCAAATGGACTAAAAGAATTCGCGAGTTATATTGTTTGACAAAGCCTAAAAATCCCAATTTTTGAAACATTTTGATCGACTTGATATGTCTGTAAATGTAGGCCGCTCAGAACTGGACAGAAAGCGACTTCCGATCAGGGTTGCACAATTTAAAAAAAGTTAAAATTAAAATTTTAGTTGATTTTTTTTTAATTAAAAAAATCTGTTTTTGGGTAAAATTCCAAATTTAGCTTTTGAGTGGCAAAGAAGCGTTTAAATTAAATGGTGTTTAGATGGTACAATTAGTAGTTATTCATGCATAAACTTGCTTATTATTATCACAAAAACGAAGCTCTTTTGGGGTTCCCAACTGGTTCCCAACATAGTGCGATACCGTACACGACCATTTAGAGGCAGCGGCTTTGGCACCATTTGACTAAAACGATGCTAAATACGCTTCTAAAGGCTTTAGGGAAGCACTAGTCAGGATTGCACAATTTAAAAAAAGTTTTTTAAAAAGTTGGATTTTTTTAAATTGTGCAGCCCTGAGTATAACTCAAAAAATGGCTGGCTACCCCCACTTTTTGCTCTACAACCCCCCCCCAGAATTCCACCACTTACCCCCCCCCCCTCCCACCCACTCTTCCAGACCCAGTTACAGGTTGCTCAGAGATTGCTCAGCTGGCTCAGTGATTGCTTTTGCTCCATAGGCTCGGTATTTGAGGCACGCACGAAACATTTGTATCAAATTAAGCGGTGCATGCTTCTGAACATTTCTGTCCTTTGGCTTTTTGTGAACATTTCAGATTTACTTACACTCGTCCGTCCCTTCAAAGTTTGGTCGTCACCTATAGAGGAGTGGCCATAGCCCCCCCTGCCAGATAGATAGAAACACTGTCTCCACGCATTTCCTCTCAGTTTGCTGTATTCAGAATGACTCTGACAACCTCTCCGAATCGTCGATGGAAGGCGAAGAAGAAAATGAGTCTGATTCGACATCCGAACCCCTCTCTTATGAAAGCGCTGCGGACGTTGATCAGGTCAAGCGTGCGTGCGTGCGTGCGTGCCTGATGAGTTGGTGAATGGACATGGTATCCACCTGTAACTGGGGGAGGCTTTGGGAGCCTTCACTATTTTTCCAACACCCACGCAACACCCCCCCCCCCCCCCCCCCCCCGACTCCCAGAATTATCCCAAAGGGTTTCCACTATGTCAAAAACGATAAAAGTGAGCAAATGTTGGTGTTGGTGTTTTTCAGTGTTATATGTGACCATAAAACAGCTAAACAACACTATTTCGTATTTAGTTAGAGCCTGTTGATACCCATTTTTAACCAAAAAGTACCAGTTATAAGTCACAAAGCGGTCGGCTACCCCCCACTTTTTGCTCTGGGGACCCCCCAGAATTTGACCATCTAGGCCCCGCCACTCTGCCAGAGCCGGTTACAGGTATGATGGGATCATGCATACATGTGTTTCTTTATAGGATTCGCCAATGGACGCCTCAGACGTGCCAGCAGAGCAAGTTGGAGAGTCGTTGGAACCTTCGTCCAGTAAACCGTCGACCGAAAATACCACTGAAGATCGAAATGACGAGCCCATCCTGTCACAGGTTGCGCGTGCGTGCGTGCGTGCGTGCGTGCGAGGAGGTTGCGCGCTTTGGTTCTGAGGCCGGGTGAGCAGCGATAAGGGGAGATGGGGGCTGGTTGAATCGCCACCGGTCAGGTCTACGCGGCGTCACGTGGGAGCAAATTTAACCAAAAATTGGGCGCAAATAGGCATTGTTGACTCAAAATAAGCCGTCTTTTGGTGAGCTACGTCTTCTTCTTCTTTCCTGAGGCCGGTGTCATAGTCCAAAACTGCCCCCAGGCCAGAACCGCCCCCCGGCGGTTTTGGCCTAGTCCAAAACCGCCCCTCGGCGGTTCTGGCCTAGCGACGTCTAGGCCAGTACCGCCCCCCACCAAACTTTTTCTCCCCCCCCTTGACTCAGACCACATTTCAATAAAGTGTGGGTGTAAAAAATCAGGCGTGCATGCATAAACGAGCGATTGTAACTTGCTGCGTCTAACTACTTATACATACTCCCCTTTCCATGGATTTTCTCGTGCCATCGCTGCCCTAGATTACAGATGGCGTTCTTCCGACAGTCTTCCGCTAATTATACGGCTGTAGACGGGAAGGCGTCATGGAGATGGGTAGGCTACATGGGCCATTGACAGGCCTCCTAGCGTCGCCCCAAATCCAACAACAACAACATACTTATACATACAGCTGTAGCATTTCACTTTTCGGATTTTCATTTGGTTGAATCGGCTCATGGGTTCTTCTTCGAAGGACAGCATGCTGCCGATCTCAAACGCCCTGTTGACGTTGGCGTGGATCGGTTTGGTGGCGCAATTGCGTTCCTGCTGAGACTCCAGCTTCGTCCCATCAACGACGTCGAGCGCGGCGCCGATGGCTGTAGTCGTTGGTGCTGAACTGCTCTGACTGTAGGCTGCACAAGGCTGACTGCAGCGTTTGGCCCGCTCAACACCGACGGGTACATCTGCTTCAGCTGCTCGGCCAGACGCAGTGACAGGCGGCTCTGCTGCATGCTGTCGAACAGGAATACATCGCCGACAGCGCGTCCACCCAATGGTTGCCGTTTACATGGACAAATTGAAAGCCCTCTTCAGACAGCGCCTGCACCGCTTGCGCTTGATCCTTACCATCGCCCGCTCGCGACTTGTCAGCTTGTACCGCGACGCCCAGCGTCGAAGGCGGCAGTCAAAGGGTCGCACTGGGCTGTCCGTCTTCACTTCAGCGCTCGCGACCCGCGCCTTGTCGAGAATTGTAGATTCGAGTGATCGCAGATCGTAAATTAGGAGGGGGGCGATTTCTATGTAGAGGGGGCGGTTCTGGCCTAGGCCAAAACCGCTCCCCGGCGGTTTTTGCCTCTGGCCCAAACCGCCGGGGGAGAAAAAGAAGGGGGGGCGGCTTTGGACTGCAACACCGGCTCCGACGTCCTCCATGGTAGCGGCCGACGCCGGAGCAGAGAGCGTCCGCGCTTGGGCGCTATAAACTCTCTATCAGCCGAAAAAATAGATGAGCGTTTCACCCCACAGAGACAGGTACGAGACCTGCCGTTGGGTGAAGATTGGGGTGGGCATTTGACTGCCCAGGAAGAGGTCCATCAGTCAGGGAAACAGGAGTAGCCTGCCGCCCAAGGATGGAAATTGACTAGGCAGGCAGACAGCACGCTGCTCACCTAGTGTTAGGGTTAGTAGTCGGACGCCACCCCTTTCGGGGCCACGTCCTGGTGGGCTACGTCGTACAACACTGCAAAACATTCTAAAAAGTTGAGAAACTGACCAGTGTGGGCGCTTCCCTAAAACGCTCTTCAGTGGGGGGGGGGTCCCCCAAACCACCTATGTCGTGCTTGCTTACACCTCTGCTTCTCCCACCAGATCACCCCTATCTTCACCCCCACTCAATTCAGCCCTGTCCTCCCTGCGGCTGCGACGCTTCTTCTCTGACGACGCAATTGGCATCGATGCGGCAGCAAGTTGCCGAGCTCAAGACTCTAGTCGCCTCGCTTGTCGGCGGCACTTCAGAGGGGTCACAAGCCCCCTCCTCCACCGGAAATCCGGCACCCCTCCAGCCGCCAACCCTACCTCCTGACATCGATGGACGTTTCTCGATGGAGACACTCCAACGGTTGGCGAACATACCTGCGACTGGGGGGGGGGGGGTTGGGGGGTTACCCCCACTATTTTTCAATACCCCCCCACAACCCCCAGAATTTTCCAAAGGGATTTTAACCCTGTCTTTCACCCCAGGGATACTTATTTTTGACGATAAAGTACCGGTATAATAACTAAAAAATGGCCAGCTACCTCCCCCCTTCCACTTTTTGCTCCAGACACCCCCCCCCCCGCCCCACCAGAATTCGGCCATTAACCCCCCCCCCCGCACTCTTCCAGACCCGGTTACAGATGTGTTGGCGAATGCAAATTGAACAACAATTGCGTTCAGCAATAGACATAAAAGGCACCTCTAGTAGCGGCATTTTTGTGTTTTTTTTTGTAAAAAATTACAATATTCTGAGGGTATCATTTTTTATTCGAATATTTCAACTTTTCAGTTTCAAAGCAGAAACCGCCGGCTCTACTTGGTTCGCCGTGCGTCTACAGCGCGCGCTCTACAAAGATCCACACGAGGTGGGGGAAGGAAAATTTATATATATATATATATTTATATATATATATATATATATATATATATCGATCACCCTGTTCCTTTTATCTATGTACCGTAAACCGTATAATTAGCCCCCCCCCCCCAGTTTATTCCCCTCCACGCGCTTTGCGCCAACAAAAGCCCACACATCGAACCTTTCAGTTTATTGGCTCCTTTACTTATGCCCCCTATAAATATTTGACCCCCCAATATTGATGAAGAGTGTAGGGAACCCTATAAATAGAGAGTATAATAGAAATCGCGGAAAGAACCATTAAGTTAAGTTTGTTAGCCCCCTTCCCCCTCTAAGTTACTCCCCCCCCCCATAATTAGCCCTTCTCCCTCCTAATTTTTGTTTGCGCATGCGCGCGTGTGTCGGCGCGTTGTTTCATCCGACAATTTGCCACGCGTTGAAAGTCCTTTTACCCCCCCCCCCCTCTCAGATACTGTCCCACCCATATACTGCAGTCAACAACAGTGTCTATTTCAGA
Source organism: Paralinhomoeus sp. GSCO2_6 (assembly GCA_030248085.1). NCBI lineage: Eukaryota > Metazoa > Nematoda > Chromadorea > Monhysterida > Linhomoeidae > Paralinhomoeus > Paralinhomoeus sp. GSCO2_6. The sequence continues at coordinate 50,741 of JASAMY010001997.1, forward strand.
TTAAAACCATGAAGGATACGCCCAATGTGGACTATCTCTACATTAGGAAGGTGGTGGAGTTCTTCTACCCGCCAAAAGACGCGAGATCCGCCGCAGTTAATTGGAGGGCGGTGAAAAACGCGCTAAATTCATCGCGTAGAGGCATTCTGCACAACGTCAACCGTGGACGTGTCTACAGGTGTGTGCGTGGGTGGTCTTCTATGAATTGTGCTATTTTGGTGTAAGATTCTCTATCTACCCCCACTTTTTGGCTGGGCTCTCCTCCCTCCCCTCCCTCCCCGCCACCCTCCAGCCTCAAAAGGTCCCCACACCCCTTTATGATTACTTTTGGGAAAATGGATATTGGACAGAATACTGAAGGTAACTGGACACGGGGATTGAATGGTGGTTGGGGAACTTTAAGAAATTCTGGAGAGGTGTTCAATTACGACTTGGGGGTGGGGCAAACCAAATTCCACCAAATGAACATTCGCATAGTTCAAAAGAGGTGGGTGGGAGCTGGGGGGGGGGGCAACCCAGACCCAAAAGTAGAGGTAGGTAGCCATTTTCCACCAAAACATCGTTAAGATATGCAGTTTTTGAGCAATTTTGTGCATATTTGTGCGATATTTGTGTTTCGACTGGGGTGCCCTCCCCCCCACTTCCCATTCACGAAATGTCAGTTTTCAACCCCTCCCCCCCCACCGTGGAGACTGTACACAATTGAATTACTATTGGACAGTCCGTTCCGCAAACGTTTCTGGAATGGCGGCTACGCACATTCATGTAGGCATACTTATGCGTATTTACGCATAAATACTTATACTACTTATGCGTTTATGAGTCAATTCAGCTACGATCCGGATCTCAAGGAGCTTTACTTGGTGCCCATAGAGAAGCTGGTGGAGGGAGAGTGAATCTGATTGGCGATTAAAATTTATTCATTCAGATTCATTCTCCGTGTCGCGTTCCACTGCTGTTGTTCTTTGACACGCAACGCAACGTGTATACATGGTATATGAATGCGCGTATCGAATGGCATCCATTACTGCCCCAGTCACACATGTAACTGGGGGGTTGGGGGGGGGGGGGGGGTTTGCCACCCACCCACTCGGAATTTTACCCCTACCCAGCCCCCCCCCAACCCTCCCACCCCTGAATTTTCCTGATTTTCCAACTTGTCTACAACTATAGAAAGTTTTTCAGTGTTTTCACCCTAAAACAGCTAAATAACGCTATTTACGGCCTGTTTTAGCCCAATTTTGACCATAAAGTGCCTACTTAAACGTTGTTTAGGTACACTTTTTACCCTCTGACACTCCCTCCCTCTTCAAATCTGCTTACACCTTACCCCCCCCCCCCCCGCCCCGCCCCCCACTTTAAAAACCCGGTTACATGTATGGTCCCAGTTAGCCGAAGGTGGAAGCGGTAGTGGTCATTGGGCGCTATTGCATACGGCAATGCCTCTTGTGGAGCGATCCTACGAGTTGCGCTCCTACCAGCTATGTGCCTTGAGTTTGCAGCGTTATTTTTGAATTTTGCAATTCATTTTGAGAAAACTCCCATTGGAGAACAGCCAACACGAACAGTTTTTGCTCACTCCTTTCACAAAACACCTTGAGAGCAGACTGGCAATCAACTTTTGAACAGTAGGTGTTTCATAGAGCGTATAAGTACACATACCATGTGTGCACACCGTTACTGAGCGATACGCTTGAGTCGTCAAGTAATAGAAGCGGTTTTATACATGCGTCAGATCAGTATGTGTGCTATCAGTGTAGTGACTTCCTTCAGTGCCTTTGCATAGCACAGTGCGCCATCCTTCAATAGTAGTAACAACTAATCTCGTCCAAAATTGTGGCATAGACGTTGCCTCCAGTTTCAGAATCTGTTTACTGTCTATAATGGTTCAATGTTCTTTCTAAATTCAGTCTCTTCGAAAATGAGTTCTGAAAATGTGCTATGTAAAAATATATCTATAAAAAACCACTGCAAATGTACCCCCTCTGTAAAAAAAGAACGCTGCAAATGTACCCCATTATTTTTTTACATTGCATGTATATAGCGGCGGACGCGCGTTGTCCAAAGGGACCCCCCCCCCCTCGGCTAAAGTGCCATTTACAATCTTTTGAGATCCGCCTTTAGTCGTCAGGAGCATAGGAACGTAATACCGTAAATCCTCTAATAGTGCCCCCGGGGCACTATATTTTTAACCTCTCTTTACCCAGGGCATTATTGGAATTGTATTGCGTTTCTTTTTGCGATTAACAGTTCAAAATAGCTGAAATGTCATTCATTAATAAGTGTAACTGTGTACACACCACTTTTACATAACCCCTGCTTGATTTCTGTCCCTGTATAACGCAACCTGTATGGTATTTCTTGCACCCGGGGTGGGGGGCACTATTGGAGGATTTACGGTATTAGGGTTGTACGTTGACGCGTACACCTTGAGTATCGACAGAAAAGTTTGTTCCAATGCGGTGCGCGCTTTTTATTACCAAACTGAGATCGATAAAAGGGAGCGCAGAGAGACGAAGAATCAAATGCCTAGGAATTTGGAGCCAAAATCAAAAACTCTACTTTCGGCAGTCCATCGTCAGCGAATCAATCACACATTTTGTTGGTTGGTCCAAACATTGAATCCAATCACAGATGTAATTCATACAAAAACACACACAAGCATTTTGCGTGAATAATGAGCTACTGTGTTGACACGGCGCTCGACGTGGACTGACCGCTTTTCTACTGAAGTCGGCGGGTGATCTTTTTGGTCTGAAAAGTAGCGTAGATTTTTTTGTTTGCAGCAACAACTTTGATACGGAATCTAGGTATTTGCTTGGTTTGTTTTTCTGCGAATCCGCGAATTCTCACCCGGCTGGACTTAGTGCTTCTTGCCCTTGGACTTGTCAGAATCCTCCTAAACGAAATACATAATTGTTCAATTAGACCACCTTTCAAAGAACTTTTTACCTTGCCCTTGCCCGTGAACCAGTTCTTGACGGAGCTCAGCTAAAAAAGTTACGCCCAACGTCCAGTTCAAATGTTACGCCCGAATAGTAGAGCGTACAATGCCGCCGGATTCCGAGGCCGCCGCGTCCTTCAGCTGGCCAAGGTGCTTGCCATTATTGCCTTGAGGGCCCTTGCCGTTATTGCTTTGAGGGCCCTTGCCGTTATTGCTTTGAGGGCCCTTGCCGTTATTGCCTTGAGGGCCCTTGCCGTTATTGCTTTGAGGGCCCTTGCCGTTATTGCCTTGAGGGCCCTTGCCGTTATTGCCTTGTGGACCCTTGCCGTTATTGCCTTTGCCGCGGCCCTTATTGTGGCGTTTGCCTTTGCCTTCGCGCTCCGCCTTCGCACGGATCTCCTCGCTGTGCTCCTCCTCCCACTTCTGAGAACCGGATACAACCGGTTTTTGCAAAAAAAAACATGCACAGAAAATCGGAGACCGACCTTCAGATAGCCGCTCAACTCCTCCTCGCTGAAGCCGAACTGCGTCATGACGCCGCGACGACACTGAACTTGTTTAATTTTGTAATGTGCCAAAATTCAGTGATGGAGGAAGCACACACCCGTGTGCTATTGAAAAAATTACGGTAGTGCGGAAACAAGTAGATTGTTGTAGCTACCGTACCTTTTTGTTGGCCTCGTGGTAGTCCCTCATCTTCTTGCCTCCGCCCATCACCTTGCTCTTAATCCACGCGTGACGCGCCTTGCTCTTGAACCCTGAATTTATTATTTATTATTTGACTTCAGCTTACCGTAAACCATCAAATGGAAACCCCTCCAATAGTGCCCCGGGTACGGCAAGGTTGAAAGAATAGAGCCCCCTTCAATGGTGCCCCCGTGGGTAAGGGTATGTTATGTCATGTGCTTTTATGGGCAAGTGGGAAAAAAGTGATCAAAATCACCAAGAATTTGACAACAATTTGGCAATTTTGACAACAAAATTAACAAATTCAATTTTTTTTTGGGTTAAAAGTATAGAGCCCCCTTTAATAATGCCCCCCCCATAGTGCCCCCGGGTAAGGAGAGGTTGAAGCAATAGTGCCCGGGGTGCACTATCGGAGGATTTATGGTATATAAACTAAGGAAATAAAAATTATGCATACTGCGGAGCATGCGCTCATAGCGCGAGAAGTGTCTCTTCGGTCGCGGGTTTTTCTCGGCCCAATCCTGCAATTTTAAGCACACGTTTACTGAGAAATTTTTAAGAAAGAGATTAATAAGGTTTAATTGCAGACGATTTTGAGTTTTAAAAATGCAAGAGGTATTGAAAGAGGTATTGAAGCGCAGAAAGAAACGTGCTGCAGCGAGCTTCTCGAAAGCTGCTGCATCGTAGAACGCCTTGTCCTCTGTCTCCTTGCACTGAAGGTTAAATTAAATTGAAAATAAACCTAAAATTAAATAGAATATTTTCAAACCTCCTTGACGACATCTCTGAAGTCCTCAATAGACTTGCCTTTCTTGGCACTGAACTCGTTTAGCACACGCTGTCGCTCGGCATGTTTCTTTTCTAAATTTTGAATGTCTATACTTTAAATTTTGCATTTTGCTAAATTTGAAGCAGAGCAACAATTAGATTGACGGATACGGTAGTCAACAGAGCAAAAGTCGGCAAGTAAATTTGTATCTAGAGAAAAGTTGAAAAACGGACTGTTCCACTCCTTTGCGCTGATCTTGACGTCGCCCTTTTGCTTCTCAAGACCTTTGCCCTTGCCTCTGCCTCGCCCTCTGCCTCTGCCTCTGCCTCTGCCGGGCTTTGGGTTGCTCTTTTGCCAGGCCTCAAAAGAGGTGTTTTAATCAAAACACGAATCTACTTTCGTAGTCGTTTGCTGAATTAGACAGGATCGATGCCCAATGTAAACTACACATGCACCTACTGCAGTTTGCTGATGATCACGTATGAGTATTGCTGAAAATTTGCACATTTACAAATTTTTGAGGAGCGCGCGCACACCTTTATGGCGGCGTTGACATCGCGCATGCTGAAGCCGAGAGCGGAGGCGGCCACGTCGTTGCACTAAAAATGCGTTTATGAAGACATTGTTTTATTGTGCCTTCAGTGGGCGTTGAAGTGCATCCATTCTGCCAATGTGATTGAATCGAGTAATATAAAAATGAATTTTCTTTTGCAAAATCGAACTTTTTTCAACACCTCTCTTTTTATCGCTCTTTATCACAAATGGAAAGTGTGTGTGTGTGTGTGTGTGTGTGTGTGTGTGTGTGCATAAATTTTAGGTTCATGCAAAGCATCTACAGCTCAGCTCATACGTATACTACTTGCATGGCGTGTAGGCACAAGGCAGGGGTCAATACTGCACCAGTTGTTGTTACTTGCGTCTGACTTGTTAATGGTTTCTACAGTTTCTACAGCTTCATTCTCCTTTAAATGCCCAACCTTGGACATGGCTCGATTGTATTCCTTCTTTGACTTGCCCATTTTGGCAATCAGCTCCTCTTTGGTCTTCCGCATGAAGGCGTTCTTATAAGCTGAATTGCCAATTGCCAAATACGCGCCCATACGTACAGGGTGGCCCAAAAAAAAATGTGCCCTTTTTGTATTTTCCGTAACTCAACCTAACCATGGCGGATTGGGATGAAATTTTGTGGGCTTATAGCCAAATACAATCTGTATACGCCCTCCAAATATTATTCCCATCCGACCACCCACGCGCATTTTATGACCATGTTCCCAAAAACACCCAATTTTCGAAGTGACGGACCACATGAAAATGGACCAAAAAAAATGTGCCCCCCTCTATCTCGGCCGATCGGGGACGGATCCGCCTGAAATTTTGCAGGCTACAGGGCACCCTAAATTCTACCTCGCATGCCAAGTTTCAGCCCGGTCCGTTCAGGTCCGCTTTAGTAACACAAATTCAAACTTTGCGCAAAATTTGTCTTTGTTTGTGTGGTTGTTTTCATGCGTGTTCATAATAATAATACTGTAAAAATATTTTGATCCTGTTTTTGTCAAATAATGGCGTATTCGGATGGTTTGTCCGCAATTATCTGGAATTATCATTCGAATCACAATTTTGGCGCAAAAAAAAATTTTCGGCTTTTGAAGGGCGATCACAATGTGACGCTCAGAGGCATTCAGAGTTTCCTCCAGCGAACCAAGGTTTTTTTTCTGAGTTTATTGTCGAGTTTTTATGGTCTTTCTTTAGCAGCGTGGAGGTTCTCTCGAGCGCAAACCGGGAAGTGGGCGACCGCGAACGGCTTTGACGCAGGCCAACATTGCAGCAATCAAGCGTCACACGTTGTCTCAGGATTCCAATCCTGGGACACACTTGAGTCAAAGAAAAATCTCGCAGAAGTTGGCCATCGCGAGGACGTCTGTCCAAAGGGCCCAGCGACATCTGGCGCTGCGATGCTTTACCAAAGTTCCAGTCCATCAGCTGAATCCATTGCAGAAGCAGCAGCGCCGGAAGAGGGCGCAGAATTTGCTTCGTCGGCTACCAGTCGATGCTGTGAGACGCACGGTCTTTACAGACGAGAAGTGGTTTGAGACTCAGGCGCCACGGAACGCGCGGAATAGCAGAGTTTATGGCGTCGGACCCAAGCGCGCCATTGATCCCGGCCGTCTGTTGGTTGAGAGGGAAAAGAAAAGCTTGAAGGTTTTTGAACCTTTTTTTCACAAAGTTTTCATTTTGGTTTGTTTTGAAGGTCATGGTAGCAGCTGGCGTGTCGGCTGCTGGGAAGACGAGACTGCACTTTGTCCCTCCGTCAACAAAAGTGACGGGTCACTTCTACCGCAGCCTGTTGACGGACGGATTTTTCCCCGACTGCAAGCGCCTTTTCCCATCGGAGGACTGGATTTTTCTTCAGGACGGTGCTCCATCTCACACCGCAAAGGACACTGTGCAGTTGCTCTCGCGGCAGTGCCCCGACTTCATCCACCCGACGGAGTGGCTGGCCAACTCTCCCGATTGCAACCCGATGGACTATCGCGTGTGGGAGGTGTTCGAGCAGAAAGTTTTTGACGGGCACCCGTCCTTTGACAGTCTGCAGTCTCTGAAAGTGCGGCTGCAAGAAGTTTGGGACAGCATTGACGACGGGTGGATTCGCAGTGTGATTCTTGACCGAAAGAACGGTTTTCGAGCTCGTCTGAGGGCGGTTGTGTCGCAGAACGGCGCTCAAATCGAGCACATGTTTAGAAAGATTTGAAAATGGGTGGTTTGATGTGTGTGTGTAGCGCTCACTACAGCAAGCCTTAGCAGAAGTAGCTGAAACTTGGCATGCGAGGTAGAATTTAGGGTGCCCTGTAGCCTGCAAAATTTCAGGCGGATCCGTCCCCGATCGGCCGAGATAGAGGGGGGCACATTTTTTTTTGGTCCATTTTCATGTGGTCCGTCACTTCGAAAATTGGGTGTTTTTGGGAACATGGTCATAAAATGCGCGTGGGTGGTCGGATGGGAATAATATTTGGAGGGCGTATACAGATTGTATTTGGCTATAAGCCCACAAAATTTCATCCCAATCCGCCATGGTTAGGTTGAGTTACGGAAAATACAAAAAGGGCACATTTTTTTTTGGGCCACCCTGTACACCCAGACACTGAAAACATCTGCCTGTCAGAAGGTGGCTCTTTTAGGGAGGCGGACTATCCGTAGAGGAGTGGCTAATTATAAGGTTACGATAACTGCCTATTAGCAAGTGTATTGGTTTTCAATGATCGCTCGCCAGTTGCTTGCCAGTACTATATGCTACATACATGTAGCATGTGCTGCTTATCGTGGTAGAGCAAAATTTGAAATGTGCCGTTTTTATATTGCCTAGTCATGAAAACCTAAGAAAAAAGGTCACATACCGTTGTACTCCTTGATCGACATTTTTCCCTTGCCACCCTCATCTGCATCCTGTACAATTGCAAATTGTGCAAATGTATGCTACTGTAACTCTGCTACTTAAAATTGCACAGCGCGAATTTCTCAGATCAAAACCTCGTCATCTCCATCCTCATCCACTTCATCGACGGCGGGCTAAAATTATATAAAAATTTTATTTATCGGTTTATTGGTTTATTGCAATAATTAACCGACCGTTTGCAATCATATAGGTTTGCACGTTTTCCCACGTTTGTAAAGTGTAAAGGCAATCAATTCAGAACTACGGTCTACAGTTTCCGAGTTACCGTAATTGGTGGAACGAAGTTACAGTACCTCATCTCGCTGGTTTTCATCGCTTCCACTGCTGCTATCCTAAACGTTCAATTTGCATTTCATATTGCGCTGTTTAGGCATTGCAATAGCACTGTTGCACCTTCTTTGCCCACGACTTGGCTTGTACGAGAAAAGCTGAAAAGTATTTGTGGGTTTATCGTATTTTGTTGATGCGTAGGAACAAAAAAATGCTTCAGTGATCGTTATTGTAAATTTATCCACACATTGTACCGCACTGATAGACTGATACTTTTGTGGCATGATCAAATAGCAAGCTCAGAGCACCCGAGTAATTCACTTCTCAAGTTCAGCTTCAAAATTGTTTCAGTATCATTACAAATTCTATGAAAAATTGGCCTTTGCAATTTTTTCTGTCGAGTGCAAAGAACAATAGCGAATTGCAATTCCAACTCGCAAATGCTCCGCGCAACGTTTGGCTTTTTTACAGTCACTCTTTATACGCACCTCCCGCGACGAGGAGCAGCAGTGCTACTTGGTGGATCTTCATGTTTCTTTCCTTTCTTCCGTTTCCCGTAGGCTACCGTAATCTTTTCCGAGAATCCGGATTTCCCAGCAGGTTCACCGGATATCGCGCGAATGGTTTCGGCCGACGCAAACGCGTGTTATTAGAGCGGACGCGCGCGGCTAGAAAGCGGCCAAGCGCGCCGGTTCCTTTGACGACGATGGTATCGGCCGATCGCGCAAATCTCTGCCGACAGCTCCATCCATCAAGCGAAGAGCTCTGTCCCCCTACGGTAGCAGGGATGCTTAGCAACGACAGCGGCGCCGGATGAGTTTGCCGGGGCACACGCTTGATGGGTCGCGGATAAAGAGTGGCACCAGCATCCGGACGCGTCTGAATAATGCAGGGAAAACGGTGGTACAGCTCGGAGACAAAGGTAGCGTTCTTTGTTGGAGAATAGGCGCAATCCAGCTGCTGACATTTGCGCGTTTCCGAGTCAAGTTTTGGCCTTTCTTTCTCTCTCTCGTACTCTTTGCTCTCTTGGTCATTTAAATGGTGAATTATGTTTTTACAGCAGCGTTCATATAACACGAGAGAATTCCACACTGGTGCAACACTAATGGAGAAATACACCGCCGGGAATCTAGTGACGTATCGCACGCGTAAACAAACCATCAAAGCCCGATGTAACATTTACTCGTTGCTTCGACTTTTCTGTGTCTTAGTTCCATCTAGAAATCTCTGCAACTTCGCACTCTGTGTGCAGAACTCCAATACCGCAAATCAAATAGATAGTGCCCCAGCGGCTGGGGAGAAAAGGGGGTTACAGGCGAGGGTGAGGGCTACTCTACTAGAGAATTTTCCGTATGCCATATACGGTAATTGCACTCATCGGAAGCTCTGCTACTACCACTCCAACATCGCGCGTCATCAAATCAAAACACAACGTGGCATTGACGCAGGTATATAGCGCTCTTGGGAGAGTTGTACTCGCCTCGCCAGGCATTTGATCGCATGAATGTACATCCGCCATTCGGCCATTCGGCAAATTGAGAGCAGCAAGCGAGCGCATTGCCGTCACGCGCAACTGATCATCATTCACATTAACTCACCAGTGGATTTACGGTGTTGCAAATGTGGGTATACTGCATTTTGTCTTGCATTGGCAACAAGTAGGCAGGCAACAGCTGAACTGACAACAGTTGATTAAGGCTGATTCATAATTAACGGTCTTCCCATCGGTCTCGGTCTCGGTCTCGGTCTTCCCATGCTAAACAGCCAAGACAGATGCGAAGACCGAGACCGACACCGAGACCGACGATGTTGGGAACTTTGAACATTTGCTCCGGTCTTCATCGGTCTTCATTGAACTCGTGTTGAACGCGCGTGCTACCGTAGTCACGCTTTACTATAGCCGTCACCCTCAAAGAATTCGTCGTTATTCGCATAAGGGTAAAGCGACTAGGAAATTAGCCGAAATTGAAAACACGGAAGAGTTTACGATGCGTCGTATTCAACAGGTGGAGGCGGCGCCGTCTCCTTGGCGCCGTCTCCTTTCTGTAAGCGTCGGCAAAAGCGGCAGCGTCAGCGGCAGCGTCAGCGAAAGCGTCGGCAGCAGCGGCAACGGTGTCGACGGCGGCGCTGACGACAGCTCCTGTAGCGGCGTTCGAGCCCCTGGCGGCGGCCAGAAGCGCTGGCGGCGGTCTGCGTCTGCCGCACAATGTCTGTCTGTTTGTCTGGTGGTAGTGCGTTCCCGTCGTCTACTGCGTGTGCATTTTTTGTTTCTTATGGAAGTCGCATAAAAAAATGAAACAGGTCGAAAACAATAGCCACAGTACGCTCTTCAATACGCTGAAAGGCGCGCATTTAACCGAAGATCATTGAAAGACCGGAGGCAACGCGTTGTCAGTTTTGCATGGGTCAAAAAGACCGAGACCGAGACCGAGACCGATGCGAAGACCGAGACCGAGACCGAGACCGAGACCGATGGGAAGACCGTTAATTGTGAATCAGCCTTTATGGGGTGGTTTGTGCAATACGCACTCTGCAACTTGCACTTGTACCTATACAGGCCTAGTTACATAGGTGCAGCAATACATAGTACTGTAGTGTACATGTATTATACACGGGTACAGTGGAAGAGCATTCATTATTTGAACGGTATTTGTCGTGGGGAGTGGGGACGCCGTTTCGTCAAGCTCCTTACTTGTTGTAAGTGTAGGTACATTGTACCTGTAGGTAATTACAGTGTATGCAATGCAGTACTGTCCAAAATGTTTCATTCCACCTCAATAACGACTTAATTTTTGCTGTCTTTATTCCCGTTCCTTTCATCTTAATCTTAAGAACAACACCTTAAGAAACAAGAAAACTTTAAAATTAGTTGTAGGACGTCTGTGCTGTGCACTCGCACCAGTGGTATAGAACCACAGTGTAGAACCAAATTGCATCCGCTGTAGATTAATTAACATCCGCGCGCTGCAAATTAGATTAGTCCTGTGAACGCGTCAACAACAGCAACACGTCAGCGCAGAGCGTATTTTGTTAGAGTGATCGCAGTACATTACTTTTCCTAATGGAGCAATTGTTGACATTGTTCTAAAGCAGTCTATTGTAGGCGACGAGATTGCAGTTCTGGGACACGTCCGCATCCAATAGGGGGCGCGCACAGAGCGCCTTGAGACGGCCTTGCTCGCGGAACGCCTGTCTTCTCGCGTTGTCGAAGCAGAGCGTCTGCGCCGCGCGATAGACGTTGTGCAGCCAGTAGAGCAGCTGCCCCGTCAAGTCGTGGCGCCGCTGGCCTGGCGGCTCCGTCGCCAGCAGCGGGATCCAGCCGATGTACTGCTCGACGCTGACCGCCTCGCCCAGACGCTGCATGTCGAAGAGCATCTTCATCTCGGGCTCGGTCACGCCGCGGATGCCGAAGCTGGTCGTGAGGTCGATCGCGTCCTGCAGACGAGCCAGTCGCTCGAACTGCGTGCCGCCCATGGACTCCAGATCGGTGGGCAAGAAGACGACCTCGTGACGCGTGTCGCCACATGTAACGGTCACCTTTGACGTGGTCGCCGGCGCCTCCGACTGCACAAAATCGATCGGCGGCAGACCCAGAAACTGAAAGCGATGCTCTCGGATTATAGCTGGGACACTGCAGTGCGCATACATGTTGTTGTTTTTGAATAAAGGTCAATGGACCATATAGGTGACATGCCCATCTCCATGACACCCTCCGTCATGACACCCTTCGCAAGAACGCCGTCTGCAATCTAGGGCAGCGTCAGCTCGATAAAATTCATTGACAGGGCAACCTTCTCAAACTAATAGATCCATCAAAAACTCCAAAGTGTGCGCGCAAGAAGCCGATTCTCTACCACAACGCCACACGCTCCCCCTTGTGGTGCGCAAAAAATGTCGCCCAGTGACACTCACGTCCAGATCCTGGTTGACGTGTTCACGCAGCTCCGGCTCATCAACCTTGATCGAGTAACCTGAACACGCGACAGTTGCAGACTGCGCGAACTTTGAGCGGCTCACATCACATTATTCAGACCCCCCCCACACACACACACACACATACATGGTACATGTTTTGGCAGAGTGGGAAGAGGTGCGTCCACAAGTACAGTTCGAGATGGTTGAGGACCTCTGAGATGGTTGAGGACCTTCTCGAAGGAGGCGGGCCTGCGGTCGAGGAAGAGGCGCACGTGGCCGTCGGCGTCTCGCCCGGCCGCCTCCACCCAATCGCCGTCTGCAATTGCGCTCTGGCGATCTCCATCTGTAATCTAGATACTAGCATACCCATCTCCATGACGCTTTCACGTCTCGCGAGGCCCCTAAGCTGTATTTGTATTTGCATTTTTACTGCGCGAAGACGAAGAATTTGCCAAAGACATGCGAAGAACGCCATCTGCAATCTATGACAGCGACAACACGAGAAGGTCCATTGATAAAGAACTCTATGCTAGCACGTCTATCGAGAAACGAACCCAGAACCGTGCCCGCGAGAGGCCGATTCTCTTCCTCGGTTGACCTCTCCTCTCTACCTCTAGGCCATCTGTTGCCTAAATAAAAAAAAAAACAAGGCGGACTCGCACCTAGCAGTCTCTCGAAGTAGGGAGCCTTTCGGAGGGTGGTCGCGCAGCTCTTGAAGGTCGTGCCGCCCGCGTCGATCACGATGAGAGGGTCTGCTGACGAGGCCATCGCCCGAGGCGGTGCTGCTCTCTGCCTGAGACCGCTCCGCTTCTTCCGACGTCTCGCTCGCAATCTCAACTTGCCCTTTTCTTATTTACGAACGTTTTTTCCGCCGTTATTACGAGGCCAGTGCGTAGTATAAAGCGAACGCGCGCGCACACACACACAGGGCGGTCTGACCAGTTGTGTGTAGCGCAGTTGGCAGGCACACAGGCGGCACTGTGCAGCGTGGGGCAGCGCATTGCTGTTGAGCCAGCGCAGTCTTTACGCAGCGCGCGCTCACTACATGTAGTCCTAGTCACCACACGTGCCTCTGGCACCAATCGATACATTGTGGGAACCGTTACGACGTGTGTGCGCCGTTCCCACGCGGCTCTCGCGGGTGGCAGCGGTGCTGCTTCGTGACTGCTGCGGTTCGATAGCTTTCTTGGGCAGCGTTGACATGCAGCGACAAAATTGGAGCTGCAGGCACATTTTTGTCTGTTTCTTGCACGTACACTTGTACATAGGTACATAGGTACTCGAAATGGAGCACAGAACATGAGGGACACTTTTCATGAGGGACAAATTCCCTTTTCTTGTGACGGACGTCCCCATGCACTCTGTACTCAGTTTACGACTTTGCCTCGCCTGCAGACTGTGTCGGTCCGTTCATCAATACAGAGTAAAAATTTTGAACTTTGAACTTGAAGTTTTGAGGGGGGTTGGAGGGGTGGTTCAGCGCGATGTATTGGCATTGTGTCACTGTTTGAATATGACTGCGTCTGTGTCGCAGTTCCCGCTACGTTTTAGAATAGCGCTCTCACAAAAGAGTGCGAGCCAAAAGTGAAATGCTCGCGCCTGCTGCGAACTCGATAAGGATATGTGCTGGATTTGTGCATGAAAAGGCGCGCTCTATTTGCGTGCCTTTGCAACACGGAGGTGCGGAGACAAAAGCACCACGACTGGACTTTGGTGCAATGGGCGCCGTCGCGAGTGACGACGAAGACTGACGAACAAACACTGTGACGCGACCTCCCGTGTCAACAGGAACTGCCTAGACCCGGGTGCGGCATTCTTAAGCGGCTCTAACTGGACAGGAATAGAGTCGGTCCTACGCTGTCGTGTGCAGCCTGGAGCCTTGAGAAGCGGGTTGTGTCTTGCAAGGGTTGCAAGCCTGGGAAGGAGCATGCTCCGCGAGGCGATTTTGGCGATCGCTTTCGTCGCCGCCGCGCGTCTGCCGACGAGCGCAGCGGTCGTTCCCTCTCAAGCTGGAAGGACGGTCGGTTTCGAAACAACGCCACCCGCTTTGTTCATCTAGCACTAGTGCATCCAGCCGATCAGGGCGTTCATTGGAGGGGGCGGCATTTACGGTATCCAATGACCCATACACTATGGGCAAAACGATGCCGCACAGAAATTGTACGCGCAAGCAGACTTGTTTTTCTATATACCTAGCTGGTGCGAGTGCTGGACGCTGGCGAGATGACGCCTCAAGGAGGGAGCGCCTTCACTGTCAAAGGCACCGTTTCCTTGGTGAGTGTCGCCACGCAGTATCGCACGCCTGCATGGGCGGCAACTGGCAATGGCGCGCACCCACAGACCTCTCGCGTGGCGACAGTTCAGCTACTAATTTAGATAATTACGCACGATCTAAAGCGGGTCGTGTTCGACACTGGGATGGCGGGCCAGCGCAAGTCGGTGTGTCGCGGCCTGCGTGAGCTGGGCCTGAAGCCGTCGGACGTCACTGATGTCGTGACCAGCCATCGCCACCTCGACCACGTCGCCAACGTCGGATTCTTCCCCAACGCCCGGCACCTCTACAGCATCTCGTCCAATCCTCTCAGGTGACTACTACACCATCTTGCTCTGGCGACCAATCTCCAATGCGGCACCACTCCGGTCTACAATAGTGGACCCACCCCCGGGGCATAGGGCATAGGCTTGTTGAGTTGCATGCCGAGTGCCCAACTCTTGATGCACACGCGTCGCACCCAATGCAGCATGGACCTGAGTCCGTTGGTGTTTCCCTTGGAACTGGACGCGAACGTCAAGCTGATCCGCACGCCCGGCCACGACGGCGACAAGGACGTGACGGCGATCGTGAGCAACGTCGAGGATCTGCCCACGCAGTCGTCGTCGTCGTCAGCACTCGCTACCGTCGCGATTGTCGGAGACCTCGTTTACGACCGCGACTCCTTTGAGACCGAGGTGGGTCGAGCAGCCGTGACTGACGACCGACTGTCGTCTGCCCCCAACGCCAGCTGGGCCACTCTTTCTCTCTCTTTCTCAGCCGTCCGAACGAACGTCACAAAAAACGGTGGAGAGCGCGCGAAGAGTCGTCTGCGACGAAAAGGCGGACTTCATTGTGCCCGGACATGGGCAGATGTTTCCGGTAATTCAGAATTATAATAAGGAAACATGCAAGTACCATTGGCCCAAGCACCATACAGCAAGCAGCACAAAGCAACACATAAACGTTGGTGGTTTGGATAAAAAATGCGGAGAAGGCGCAACTTTGACTATATGGTGATTTTGAGAAGACTACATACAATTATGAAGTCCAACTTTCATACGAGTCCACCTCCTCCCCCCCCCCCCCATCTGCCCATTGCAGACATGCGTACGCCTAGCTTTCGCGTTGAGGTGACGACGAGTATGCGAAAGGCGCTTTGCGACGAGGAGGTGATTGTTCGCACTCGACTGGGCGCTGTCCGGGGCCTGCGTACCTCGGCCAGGCACGTGCCCAACGGTTGCCGCATGCGTCTCTTCAACAAGGTCATGTATGGCGAGAGACCGAGTCGATTCGGCAGGTAAGGATCCATCACGAGTGGCTCCGCTCTGAGGAGAAATGAACGCCCTGAGAGTGAACGTGAACAGTGAAAACCTAGAGCCGAGTCCAAGAGGGCGTGGTCGGGCGTGTGGGACGCGCGAGAGGAGCACGAAGGCTGCGCGCAGAGCAAGTTTCCCGCCAGCTTGGGCATCTCCGCCCAGGAGGACTGTCTGGCCATGAAAATCATCACGCCCGTCGAGGAGCCAGCCGATGGCCAGTTGTTTCCCGTGGTGCTCCACATCATGGGCGGTGGATTCACGGTTGGGGCCACCAACTACGATGCCGATGCCATCTGCGAGACGTACGCGTCGAAGGGGGTGAGTTGATATTTATGTCTGTGTGTGTGCGTGAGTGCGTGCGTGCGTGCGTGCGTGCGTGCGTGCGTGCGTGCGTGCGTGCGTGCGTGCGTGCGTGCGTGCGTGCGTGCGTGCGTGCGTGCGTGCGTGCGTGCGTGCGTGCGTGCGTGCGTGCGTGCGTGTCGTTTGTTGAACGCATTCGCTGGTCCGTTCAACCGCGCAGGTCATGGTCGCAGTGGTGCAGCACCGCCTCGGTCCCTTCGGCTTCTTCAGTACGGGCACGGCCGCGTCGCCGGGCAACGCCGCTGTATCGGACATTATCGCTGCACTGCAGTTCCTCAAGCGAGTCGCTGCCGACTTCGGCGGAGACCCCGACAACCTCATCCTGAGTGGCCACGGCGCGGGCTCCGTCTTGGCGACCACGGTCACGTTCAGTCCAGCGGCGAGGGGCCTCTACGCCAAAGTGCTGCACATGAACGCCCCATTCATGGCCATGATGACCGAGCCAGGATACGTGGACCAGAAGAACAGACTCGTGGCAATCGGCGTGGGCTGCGCCACGGAGCAGAGTTGGTCGAACCAAGAGTTCCAATCGATCGTCGACTGCATGAAATCACTCAGCGCCGGAGAGTTGGTCACCAGGTCCACACAAGCGCTGGACGCCGCTGGCTATGCGAGTATGTTTTTCTGGCACCCTGTCGTCGATGGCGACGGCGGCCTGCTGCCTGCACCATTTGCAGAGTTGGCCAAACAGTGAGTTGGCTGCATCTGCATGTGCATGCATGCCCACGTGCGCGGCAATCGGTGCTGTTTTTAGACGTGAAAACGTTCCTATTTTGACTGGTGGCCATGGCGACTTTTATACATATATGACACTCGCTTTTGACGCATTGATCACAAATTCTATTGAGACTATCGATTTTGCAAAGTACAACCAAGAGAGTCAAGTGCGAGACGTCTGTCACAGCCTCATTCAGGTATGGACCTCTTCATTTGTCGTCACAGTAAGCCATGATATCACAACCTAAGATACAACATTTTGGTTTTACGCACCACTTCAGAAGCGTTGAGTACCTATTATAGCGAGTAAGCCACGCGTCACTCGCAGGACATCAAATACGGCGCGAACACGGCGGCGGCGAGAGGGAGCTGCGTGGACCGCTACTCGCGCCTGGACAACCCCGTCAACAACGGGGACGGCGCCCTCATCCATCATCGGCGAGCGACGCAGGCGGGCAGCGCCGCCGTCAACTGGGAGCCCACCATGCGCAACGTCCACTACTACTCCCTCAATGGTTGGTTCGTTGGTTGGGTGAACGCTTCTGAATTCTGTCTCTCTTTCCATTGATTTGGTACTGCAGTGACTGTGATCTCAGGCAGCTCGACCCGAATTGCAGGCAACCCCGACACCTACCTGTACTCCTTCGATTACCGCCGACAGCAGGACCACACCTGGTGGAAGCTGGCGGGCGCATTCGGGTCTCTCGAGATCATGTACACTCTGTCCTGGCCCTACTACAAACCAGACCTGGACCGTGTTTTGAAGGAACAATTTGGCACCAAATGGTGCATTGAATCAATTGATAGAAATTTATAATGTATTTTTGTATTTTTGTATTGTAATGCATTCTTATAATGCATATACCATCAGTTTTCCAATAGGAGGGCCCAGGGGTAGTTTGGGACATCATCAACCTATGTAAACCTTGCCCTTTCACCACGGCTCATCTACATACCTATAGAAATCATTGCCTTGCAAGTGCGATCAGTTCCCTTGATCAAGTTCCCTTGATCCATCAATTGTTACAGAACTTAGATCGACTGATCAGAGGCCACAGAAATATCAAAGCATAATAGAAACCTTCCAAATGACGGTCCCGCTCAGAACCCATGGTGGTTTGACATTTACAAGGGAGAAGACGAGAAGATGCGTCGCATTATGTCTGAGTACATAGCCTCTTTTGCCAAAACTGGCAAGCCAACGCTACCGGCTGAGCTGACTGGGGAGGCGTGGCTGCCTGTGGATCCCAAAACAAATCAAAACTACATGAGCATCACTCCTTATCCCACCATGAAAGTCGAATTCTACAAGGAAGATGTAAAGTTCTGGGGTGATTTGGAGCAACTGATTCGTTGATTGCATGTAGCTGCGTAGACAGCTGTGCGGCTGATCAGACAATGACCGATGACTCCACTGGCGGATCCAGGGGTGGGGGAAAGGGGGAATTCCCCCTCCCGAAATCGGAAATCTAGGGGGGAAAAGGGGGGAAAGGGATAGGCGGTGGGAGAAGAAACGCGCCTAGTGAGCCTAGTTTTCAGCATAAAATTGCTTGTAGATGGTCGAAAACAGCAAAATTTTCGCCTGCGGCGCCGTTAATATTCGTTAATTATCGAAAATGGACCGATTAGGTGTCCAAATCACTGCCAAAATGGCCGAACATCCAAAAAGTTCAACAGGGTCCTCCTCCCTTCTGCAAAATTCTTCCCCCCTCCGAAATTTTTTTCTGGATCCGCCAGTGGATGACTCTATGAGTTTGTCGAAATTGACGAATATCGAATGGCTTGACGGCGAGTGCGCAAAAAAACCGCTGAACTTGCGCGCCCAATATGAGAGTTCGGAGTGGTACGACCGCCCAAATCGCCGCTCGGAGCTTGCTCGTTGCCAGGCTTCCAACTTTTGCAAGGCACGAGCAGCTAGAGTTGGGAAAAATACGTTTGTTTGGACCGAGTTTAAAAAAAAGTTAATCAAAGAATTTGTTGTTTTGTTTTTTTTGGGGTGTGGGTGGTGGGTGGTGGGATAGGACAGGGAGGATAAGGGCGAGAGCAAGGGGAGGGATGGAGGGAGAGAAAAAGAAGAGAGATGTGCTAAGAAACGAGCAGCAAAGCAAAGCAGCTCTTGGGGTCCAGGCTGTCCAGGCTCGCCCGCGACAGCGAAGAAGCAAAGAAGAAGAAGTAAGACTGTCTCTATTCCTGTCGGGATGTTAGAGCCGCTTAATAAGAGTCTTTGCAGCGATGCCGCGTCGTCCCCAGTTCCTGTTGACACAGCTGGCGTCACCACAGTGACGCGACTCGCGACTCCGCCCATTGTTTCGTTTTTGAAGGTACATTCTTGATGCTTTTGCTTCGTTACCTCCTTGTTGCAAAGGCGCGCCAGTCGAACCGTGACACTCCAGCAAAGATCCTTTTAAAATGACGTCGTCGGCTTCACAGCATCCTCGAGAATTTCCGTTTTGGCGCGCACTCTTTGTGTGATTTTGGACTTCCAAGAAAGGAACGTACGTACAATGTATCCCCTCCAACACTGCCTGACTAAGGGGACGTTAGAACTAGAGGATTTTGTAGAAACACATGGATAGCCTTGGTTGAATGGTTAAATGGTTAAAATTACATTCTGATTAGACCCTAAAAATAAAGAATACAGCACCACGAACTACCTACCAAGCATAAAATCCGGGGAGGGGCGGATCTAAGCGACAGCTGCAGGCATTAGCAGCTTTGTTCAATTGCGCCGCAGGCAAAAATTGGCAATTTTTGTGGTGTTTAGGAGCACACTTCACGCGGCGCAAGTTTTGAAATAGCGCCACAGTGTCAATTTTTTTGTGTATGGTTTGTGTATGCAATGCTTTGTGTATGCTCAAACACAGCCCCGCAGGCAAAATTTGGTGAATTTTGGCCAAAAACGTGCTTGAAAGACTCCAAAAATGGTCTGTATGTTGTTGTTGGATTTGGGGCGACGCTAGGAGGCCTGTCAATGGCCCATGTAGCCTACCCATCTCCATGACGCCTTCCCGTCTACAGCCGTATAATTAGCGGAAGACTTTCGGAAGAACGCCATCTGTAATCTAGGGCACGAGAAAATCCATGGAAAGGGAAGCCCTCGATCTAGTGGCGCCATCAAGAATCGAACCCAGGACCTTGCGCGCAAGAGGCCGGTTTTTTGCCACTAGGCCATGCCGCTGCCAAATGGTCTGTAGGTGAGAGGTGAGTACAATACAGCGCCGCAGGCGAACTTTTTTATATTTGGACAATAAATACTGCTCGCAGGCCTGAAAAAACACCTCGGGAAGCATGAGAAATAACATTCAGCCATAGGGGTAACCTGCAATGAGTGTAGGCTGGACGGAACTACTTCTCGTGCAGTATTGCCTGAACCTGGGGGAGGGTGACATGTACTACCTACACACTACCCAGTTACACCTATATGCCCTTCCGCCTTGCCCCATTCTAAAGGGACCTGCTACTGCTGCTGTCCTGCTATGTATCGCATATAGCTTGAACTTTTACACACAGCACAGCGCAGCAGGCAAAAATTTGCCACTTATGGGTGTGTTAATCTAAAAGAAACAGTTACAAAACTTTACCGATTCGCCCCTCTGCCCTCTTCGCCTGCCTATCTTCGCAATCCACGACTTTGTTCACATGGGTTCCCTGTTGACAAATATTGGCAGTCCTGACCCTCTAGGGGGGGGGGGGGGGGCCCCCCCCCCCGCGCCCCTCCCTAGATGCGCCCCTGAATCCGGGGTAGTGCGTGCGTCACGTGGTCCCGTCTTTGTGCGACTTAATGTCAACATGCAGCTTCGGCTTCAGAATACGTCAAGATCATCGCTGTGGGGTTATATTGCTGTGCAGGCAAGGATGTAAACGATGCAACAACGATGCTAGAGTTACATGCACCGCGGTAGCGACTCTGATTACCTTTCCTTCATGGAACTGTTTTTTTTTGTAAATCGTGACTTGCGGTCGTATATGTATTCCTTTCGCTTGTTGCAAGCAGCGTCAACAACAGCGGTGGTGGTGGGAGAGAGAAGAGCTTTCCAAAGGTCAGTTGGAAATGGAGGGGAAACGGCCGTGGACGATCGTCATTGGCTTGTCGTGTCTCGCTTTGCTCGCTGCCACGGCTCTGCTGGCGGCTTGGAAGACGGGGCGCCCAGTCGACAGAGCAGCGCGTCTGCAACACGCCAACACCAATGGTCCTCAAATTGCGAAACCCCAACAAGCGCCCGATTGAGAACATGACTGTGTCTTTTGGTCATTCTTGGGGCTACTGTGTGGGGTTTGACAGTAGAGATTCAATTGCGTTGTGTGCGTCTGCCCTCGCACCATCTCAGCTGCGCTTCATTCTATGAAGTACAGATAGTGAGCGACTCTTCCCCACCTATGATAAGCGCCACTCACCCAGAGGGCATCCAAAAATGGTGGGTGCTAGGTTTTATACGGTATCACCATTTAATTCACACCATTGCGATCTCGCTGTTTAGAACGCGCGTGCTCCACAGCCTCTTTGCATCTGCGCGAGGGAATGCAACTGTTCAACGAGTCGACAGCGTCTCACGTAGTAGACGTAGGCGATTCCATGGCCATTGAGTGTCAGAATGGTTATTCGCTGTCAACTGAAGAGCCGCTCCGAGGACGACAATCCACCAAGCAAACTGTTCGGTGCCTCTTCAACTGGCGGACGAGGCAGGCGGAGTGGGAGCATTTTGTCAGCTGTGCGCCAATTCGTAAGTTGCGCCTGCGCGCCGGTGCGTGTGTGCGTGCGTGCGTGCGTGCGTGCGTGCGTGCGCGTGTGCGTGCGTGCGTGCGTGCTTGGCGTGCGTGCGTGCGTGCGTGCGTGCGTGCGCGCGCGCGTGCTTGGCGTGCTTGGCGTGCGTGCGCGCGTGCTTGGCGTGCGTGCGTGCGTGTGTGCGTGTGTGCGTGCGTGCGCGTGTGCGTGCGTGCGCGCGTGCTTGGCGTGCGTGCGTGCGTGCGTGCGTGCGTGTGTGCGTGCGTGCGTGCCGGTGCGTGCGTGCGTGCGTGCGCGCGTGCTTGGCGTGCGTGCGTGCGTGCGCGCGTGCGTGCGTGCGTGCGTGCGTGCGTGCGTGCGTGCGTGCGTGCGTGCGTGCGTGCGTGCGCGAGACGCGATGCGGCGAACATTTGCAGCGACTTGCCGCGTGGGAGACCTGAGCCAGTACTGGTTGCCGGCCAGAGCGAGCAAGCCGGTCGCGTGGGACGACAGAAGAGTGGCTGTGGGCGAGCGGTGGCGCATCCGCTGCGATTCGAGCCGCAGATATTCTGGGCATGCGCATTGCCGGTGCGTCTCGACGGGCGGAGGGGGCGCAGCCTGGATCGTTCCCAACCACATGGAATGTTTTCTGATGATCACAACTCGTTAAAAAGAAGACTATAAGAGAGTGTAGAGACCTCCCCACGTCGAGCAGTCACTATGAGTGATGCGACCGTGTCACGGTTGGAACTGAGTCGCTTGCGAACGAAATTCGTGTGCGACCAATGGAGCTGCACACAACAGTTAGGTACACCCCCTGTTGCAATGTGGCAATTTGTGCGTTTTTCTAAATCTCAATGCAAAAAATGATGAAACCAACGCCAATGAGCCAAATTTTCGCCTGCGGCGCATGCTTTAGCACTTAACTAAGGCAAAATGGTCCTTTTCAAACAAATGCAATAGGTGATGGTGCACGCGATATAACGCGTGGCGCATGGTTGTATTGTACTTGTACACAAATGGCAAACGCAGTCGTGGCAAATGAGCGCAAAGCGTGTAGACAGATTCTGCCTAAAAGCTTCCCCAGCCGCAATGGCGCAATGTCCAAAAAAATCGACAGGGTCACTCTGTTGCAAAATTGAGTATTTGACCACGAATGAACTTACCTCCCGAAATCAGGTTCTGGCTACGCCACTGTTGCTGCCTGAGGACGTTGACGTGGGATATGCATGCGCCAACCACAACTTGTTAGTTTGAGCATCTCTTGAGTACATGTAGTCACGTTCACGTACTCTGAAAAAAGAAGCTGCATTGAGTCGTCATCACACCGCAGACCTTGCATCACGCCACGCGCCCGCCCCGCTTTCTCATCTGTTTCTCGTTCGAACTTTTGGCTGCTTTCACTACTTGGAGGCGGGATCAGAGGCGTCTCGCATCATTTCGCATATTGTGTCTCTTTGCATCTTTTGTAAGTTGCGTGGCGCGCGTGCCGCATATTGTCGAGTTTCAACTCCTAGTGGGACACAGTGGGACACCATCGGACTACCGTATCCATTGCCGCATAGCGTGTTTTTCTGTGTTCAAATTCAACTGCAGCGCATCAGAGTCGCGGGCAACAAGGAAAGCGATGAAGAGCAAGATCGAGATAGACGTTTGAGGTCGGGACGATGTGCGCGAGATCCTAAAGAAATGTGGAGCGGCACATCGGCGCGAACGGCTCGTTCAGCCGCCGAAGAAAGTAGCGTGCGACAGTCGAAGTCCAATAAATTTCGTAAATGTTTGCTGAAAGTTCTTTTTGTCTAGGAGCTGACTGGACACACTGTCAGCAGAAGCGCGGTGGATAGGCGCGTGCGAGATGCCAAGGTTGGCAGGAGGAAGGCGTTCGGCAAGCGCTCAACCAGACAACCACACACACGCGGCCCCAGTCGACTCCGTCGGTGCTCGCGCTCGGCAGCGGCGCCTCGATCCTGCTGTCGCTGAGGCACAAGTCCCCAGCCGACCTGTCACTGAATTTTGTCACTGAATTGTAGGTTCGACGCGAACTCGAACAAGGTAGGCGTTCCGGTGGACGTGCCCAAGCGTTTGGACGTCGCGCCCTTCGTCAACACCGCTGTCGCGCAGCAAGAGTCCATTGCCGACCAAGTACCGACTGCGAAGCGTCGTCGTGAGTGCGCGCTCATTTCGCGCTGAGTGACATTCGCCACAGCTGCTGGTTTGCTGTGTAGTACCACTGGGGGGCGAGCGTCGACAGCGGCCACTACACGGCGGACTGCTTGGTCGACGAGCTGGGCTCCTGGTGGCGGTTCAACGACAGCAGCGTGGTGTACCTCGGCGCCGACGGAACCTCCGTCGACAGTCAGGAGGCATAGGTACCTGCTGTTCTACGACCTGCAGACGTGACAGTTCATCTCACTCCCCTCCGCGTCTTATTCTCATTGCGCTAGCTTCTCGTTTCCCTTTGCGCTTTCCGTTAATGTGTGACATTTGACGTGCTTAGCCTAGTCGAACAAGTCGTCGCTCAGCGCCAAACAACAGTCGATAAAGGCACTCTGAACTGGAAAATTCGAACACCCTTCTTATTGAAAGGTGTACTGCATGTTGAGCGGTGTGCCGCATCTATATTACTAAAGCACAATGTCTGTCTGTCTGTCTGTCTGTCTGTCTGTCTGTGTGCAACGCAGCGCAGAGAGTTGTGCTGGATGGATTGAGCTGAAATTTTGTATGAAGCTGCCGTGGGAAACTTCACCGTCATTTAAGGGCCGGATTTGCGATAGCTACCGTAATCCGTGAGTTATGCAAATTTCGCATACGTGTTTGATCGAATTTGAGAATTCAGTGTCAATTCTGCTTGGGATATATGTAATCGACCGTGCTGATCACGAATATCACATCCGTTTTCCAGTGCGATACCGTAATCGCGAGATACGACGCATTGAATATGCAAATTGCGTTTCATCGAATTTGAGAATTCAGTGTCAAATCTGCTTGGGATATATGTAATCGACCGTGGTGATCACGAACCTGGCATTCGTTTTCCAATCTGCTACAGTAATGACAAGATATAGCATTATCCTTTTCTACAGTAGCATGACTGTTTGTGGGTTCTGTCTGCAATGCAGCTTGAGCTGAAATTTTGTATGAAGCTTGCTTGGCACATTTTACCATCAAAATAAGAGTGGCACTACTGAAGCTATTGTAATCCATGCGTTATGCAAATATAAATAAATTATATGATAATACAGCACATTTTATGCATGCTTCTGACTTATCAGAAGTGTTTAGAAAGCAGATGTGTACAGATCAATGGTGTAGTGGTTATGATGTCCGTTACTTTTCTAAAGGTCCTGGGATCAAACCTCTGCCATCAAAATACTTGTAACTTTTTTGTTTATAACTTTTTTGTTTTGCACGTGTTTATGCTATAAAAACTTTGAACTTTTTATTATATTTTACTTTGTTTTACAGGTGTTAACGCTATAAAAACTTGTATTACACGCTCATGCATGCACGCACGCGCGCACGCACGCACGCACGAACGCACGCGCGCGCGCGCGCACACGCACATGGACATGGACACGCGCATGCATACACGCACACACACACGGACGCACCCACGCACGCACGCGCACTCATGCACGCACGCACACACACACATGGACACGAACACGCGCGCGCGCGCACGCACGCACGCGCGCACGCACGCACACGCATGCACATGGACATGGACACGTGCATGCACGCACGAGTACGCTCGATCGCACGCACGCATGCACGCACGCATACACGCACACACATGGACGCACCCACGCACGCACGCGCACTCATGCACGCACGCACACACACATGGACACGGACACGCGCGCGCGCGCGCGCACGCACGCACGCACGCACGCACGCACGCACGCACGCACGCACGCACGCACGCACGCACGCACGCACGCACGCACGCACGCACGCACGCACGCACGCACGCACGCACGCACGCACGCACGCACGCACGCACGCATGGACTCGCGAGTGGGCGCACGCACGCATGCGCGTGTATGTGTTAGCGTTTTAGTGGTGCGTTGTTTTTGTTTTTCTTGGCGTTGAGCACTGATCGTCGGCGCATTAAACCTAATAAATGAAATATTGTGGTGCGTTTTGCCCTGTCCAATGGCCCAATGAACTTGGATTTCCCTGAAAAAGAAAACGGCTGAAAACAATTGATGCGCCCGATGAAAACTTTCTTTATTTTAGGCTTTGCTTAGGCTTAGTCCAGACTTTGCTGAGGCTTATGCTTTGGCTTTGACTTGGCTTAGGCTTATGCTTCGCTTAGGCTTAGGCTTCACTTAGGTTTCGGACGCAGCGGACGCGGACGCAACAATTGTGCTTTGCCAAAAAAAGGAAGACACAAGCCCAAGCCCGCCGAAAACCGCCCGCCCACGGCGCGCTGGAATGGAATCGGAAGCGTCGGACCGCGATCCTAGCTTAGACCAGGTCCAAAGGCCTTGCGCCTGCAGATCAAGGTGCATGAACACATGTGAGCAACCATGCAGATTACAAAAAAGCCAATTATTATTAGCTGACTCTGAAGGGCTGATTAAAACAATTAGCCCACTGCCTATATGGGATTTATGGTGTGTCTGCTCAAGATGGTAGTGCCTAATTTTTACTATCGAATGTAATGACTGGAAATGTAATGGCGCAAGAATAAAGCGTTACAACAAAAAAGATGAAATGTTTTTCTGTATTGCAGAAGTGCATTGGTTGCATTGGTTGACTTCCTTTGGCTTTTGCTGCAGCAATTTACAGATTCGTCATTGTTGTTTTTAAACTGAGCATTCACAGCATGGTTTTATGACACATTGTATTGATGATGAGTCACTACTGAGGACATGAAAATATAGATACTGAATCACTTCTGAGCACGTTTTTGATGATGAATGACAAACTACAAAAGAGATGAAAGGTTTCTCAGATATAGCAACAATCTCTGCCTATTCTCGCCCCCAATCCCCCATTGGTCATTGAGCTACTCGACCTTTGGGGGCCTCTGGGCGATAAACCAATTTCTGGCTCTCCCATTCTCTCCAGCCCCCCTCCCCCCCCCCCTTGCATCGGTTCATGGTCTTCTTTGTGTGCGCGTTTTGTGCATGTTTCGGATTGTTCGTGTTGGGTTGCGAGAGCAAAACGTTTTTGAACATACAGCACATACAAACAGACACACCGAAAAGCCTATGCTCTCCCCCCCCGCCACATAGCATCACCACAGAAAATAAAACAAAACTTCTGCAAACGAGTCTCAGCGCATGTCTCCAATTTAAGTCGTGGGTGTGTTGATATGAAATTTATTAAGGAAAATTTTGCAGGTGGCTGCAAAAAAGGAGAATATGTGGCGCTCCTTTAGGTCCAGTTTGAAAAAACGCGGTATTAAAGTAGTCACTTCATCAGATGATCAACTTCAGTATGGACAAACCGTGTATAATCGAACCAAACGCAGCAACACGTCACATATTCGGCGTTTGTTGTGCTCGCTTCACTCGCTCGCTTGGATCACTGGAAAGGCAGTCCAGGCTGCATGAGGACCACCCCTGATGAGCATTCCTTGCCTTTCATTCCTTGGACTCAGAGACGAGAGCGGGTCTTGTCCTTGCCTGGACGTCCACAGATGACAGTCCTGTCCATAGGTACAGGCTAACAGAAGTGGAATAAAGATGAACGAGAATCGAAGATTGAATGTAGGGTATGTACTTGGTACTCAAGATTGTGAAATGATGGCACATATCACTTTTACTGTAAGGGCAAGCCACATATTAAAAATTCAGGACAGGCAGGGCAGCGAAATTGTCAATGCAGAATCTTTGGCTGTGTGCCCTGTCCATCCACCCAATGCCTATGAATGACAGTGCATCGTCAGAGAGATGAAAGAGTTTGTGAGGGTGGATTGATGGTGGTGGTGTTGTGGCTGTGTGCGATGGCTCGCACAACAAACGCCGAATATGTGACGTGTTGCTGCGTTTGGTTCGATTATACACGGTTTGTCCATACTGAAGTTGATCATCTGATGAAGTGACTACTTTAATACCGCGTTTTTTCAAACTGGACCTAAAGGAGCGCCACATATTCTCCTTTTTTGCAGCCACCTGCAAAATTTTCCTTAATACAGTGTTTTTTCGTAAAAGAAAGATTAATCGAAACCTCACGCACGCACACACATACAACCCCACAGCAGCAGACCAGCACGGACCCATGCTGAGTGGTGCACCATAAAGCTTATGAAAAGTGTGTACCACTGTACACATTGTGCGTGCGTGCGTGCATGCGTGTGTGCGTGCGTGCGTGCGTGCGTACGTGCGTGCGTGCGGGTGTTGCATTGTTGTGAGTCACGCACTGTAGTGAGTATCGGTCCAAAAATGTGTTCCCTGGCTGAAAAAAAATTACCAAAATGTCGGAAAGCCTGGAGAAGAGACAATAAGAGTGGTCGCAGCAAAGTACCATTGATGGGTCTCTAAATAGGACACGTGCAAACGCATAGGCCCTACTGGGAGTCGAACCAGCGACCTCTTGATTTCGGGAACAAGGTAGAACGAAGAACTTGCAAAGTAAACCATACCTCACGATCTACAGCATGTAGCAAGAAGCCCTCTTTGGATTTCATTTTTTGATGTAGACCGTAGATGCCTGCAAAGTTTCATTTCAATTGATGCAGGCGCAAGTGGGCGACGAACCAAAAGCTAGGCAGGACCCACTTTTTATAACATTTCCAAGTACATCTCGGTAATGCACAAGCGTATGAAAACGTGTTATGACTTAATCGATTCCGCCTTTGAATGCGCTTCTTTTGAGCCACCACGCGCCAGAATTCGTCCAGGAAATCAAAAATAATGCGCGATCAAAGTTGTAAATTTTGTCCAAAATGGGGGTCTGCTAAGAGGGTCGAGCTGCCAAACATGGAAATCGGAGCGCTCCCATTGTCGAAAGTGACCTATTCCAGGTCCAGACGAGTAACTTTCATCATTACAGCACAGCCCTGCGACGAACGGTTGAAGCGCCTATAGCTAACAAAATTTCCTCAAAATTACCGAAATTTGAGTTGGCAATATCTCAAAGTGTGGTGAGAATTTCAAAGGTCATGCAAGCGCCGTGGACTCACCTTCAGAAATAGTTCACGAAACTCAAAAAACATTTGGGGGTTTACTCGGCTTTTTTTCGAGTTTTACTCTTGTCAGATTTTGGCCCAAAAAACGGCTATGTCCAAGAAATATGAACAAAATCGGCCATAAATCGAGATCCGTAGCACCTAAAGAAATTTCCGTTGGAGGCACAAAGTTGCCATCATATACCGCGTGCTCACGCCAAGTTTTGTCCCAATCGACTGAGGCGTTCCAGAGCGGCGCCCCAAAAAGTGTGTGCAGAACAGGAAAAAAAAACACCACTTTTTCGGAACATTTTCGGAAGTTTCGTGTAAATGCGCTCGAGCACCGAAACGCGGGACGGCTTATTCGATTCCGGTCTAGAAGGCGGTTCTTTTGAGCTATCATTCGCCACAATCCGTTCAGGCAATCAAGAGTTATAAGCGACTGAAAATTCAAAAAGCCGCATTGAAGAAGTTGTCACATATTAGGGTTGTACGCTGACGCGTACACCCTGATTTAAAACAGAGTGGGTGTTACAAGCAATTCTGTAGTATTCGTGCAAATGCGTTGGTTGACATGCATTGGCTTTGGTTGACCTGCATTCCAACACTTTGCAGTTTTATCATTGCAGTGATTTACAACTGAGTATTCTCAACATTATTTTATTTAATGAGACAAATTGATGTTGAACCACTTTGGAGCACTTTGCAAGCAGGAGTCCTGAGTTCGAAGCGGCTAGTACAGCCAACGCCACCGGCCGACCAATTTTGTGCGTTCATAATTTGTTAGCACGTGGTATTGTACTCATGTTCGAATTCGTGAGTACCGTACTGCCAGTTGAAAGTCGTTCATTCCAGTTGAAAGTCGTTAACGCACCGCGCGTGCTAGTTGCATGCATGGTTTTTTAATTGCCATTTTCCAATAATGCCAATAAGATGGACTACGCGTAAGCTTGTCTCTCTGGCATTTCTGGCGGATTTCTGCTTTTTCTTATTATTTTACCTTATTCCTTCAACGTTCTTCAGTTCCCATGCCGAGTTGGCGGCGCTACAGGACTTTTCCGTAAATGAAAATTCAAGAAAATTAAATTTTGATCAAAATGGAGCGCTTTATTCGAAAGGCACATGCGTTAGCGGTGGCAATCGGCACTTGGACTGTGTGAAAGACGCGAAAAATCGCGTATTTTTGCCATTTGAATATTTGAATTTGAATCTGGGCTTGAAGGGCGAGTGGAAGAACCGTTTGGGCGAGGACTATTTTGAAGTGACCAAATTCTCGGCGAAAATTTCGCAGTTTACTATTCGAAATTATACGATAGAAAGCGAATTTGGCACCTTTGCTAGCTACCACGTTGAAGAGAGGGGCCGCGTGAGGTGCATCAATGGGAAAGGTGTGCGTGTGTTCTTTGGATTGAGTGAGTTTGATCAACAAATAGGTCAAAATAGGGTTTAAACAGTGCTATTTAGCTGGTTATGGTCATGTTACACTGAGAAACAGAAAAACGCCATCACTTGCCCACTTTATCGTTTTAGACTGAGTGAAAAGTCTTAGGAAACATTCTGGGGGGGGGGGTGGGTGGGGGTGTTGGAAAAATAGTGGGGAGGTCCCCCCCGTTACTGGTATGGTGTTTGGAGGTCATTTTATCTGTGGCACCCCATGGCCCATATAGTCCTCGGACGCCTCCTGGCGTCCTTAAATTAGGAGCTGTAGTACCTGTGCAGCTATGGATTGGAGTTTTTCTTTTGACAAATAAAAATACGTATTTTCAAAACTAAAATGGAGTTCAATAGGAAGCGAAGTACAGTTCCAGTTTTGTGCAAACTACCACTCGAAATGGGCGAATCGTCTTTTCGTGTTTAAGAAACATTCTAACTTTTATTGTAAATGTTTCTACGCTTCTACATAGGCCTATAACTGTTGCATTTTTTGTTTTTTCTAGGTCGAGTCGAAGTGTACATCTTCAAGCCATTTTTATGTACCGATAATCTCGAAAAATACAAGACGGCGTTGTTTGCAGGCAAAACATATGTTTTATCGGGGAGGTTGGTTTGTGGTTCCGAAAAAAAAATGTGGGTTTGGGGGTACTTTAACCACCCTCCAGGCATAGGTGGGCTCGGGGGGGGGGGGGTTTCACCCTCCCCCTGGCTATAGCCGTCCCGCTTTTTTTGCGGGAGAG
This sequence comes from Paralinhomoeus sp. GSCO2_6, assembly GCA_030248085.1. Lineage (NCBI taxonomy): Eukaryota > Metazoa > Nematoda > Chromadorea > Monhysterida > Linhomoeidae > Paralinhomoeus > Paralinhomoeus sp. GSCO2_6. Next base: position 81,420 of record JASAMY010001997.1, read on the forward strand.
AGGCCCCCCTGGCCATCGCCATCCTGGATAACTTGCCGGAAACCCTCTCTCAATAATAAAAATAATGGATAAAGATGCGTGTTTTTGTTTCTTTTTCAGTATAGTATGACCCAAAAACGCTTAAGAAGTGGTATTTGGGCGTTGTTTTGGTACAGTTTGGACCAAAAAGCACCGATTTACGCACTATTTTGGTGCGAAATCTTCCACTTCGACAACCCCCCTCCAAAATTTCCGATCCCGCACATTTTACCCGGGATGGCTCTAGACTCCCCCTCGAAACCCCCAGCCACCCCCCCCCCCCCCGGCGTTTGACCAATCAGCACCTATGCCTCTAGGCGACAACTTTAGCCCTCTCTGGCGGCCGCCCCCCCCCCCCTCCCCCCCAAAAAAAACCCTGATCGAAATCCTGGTTACACGTTTGGGAGCACCCTCCCCGCTTCCGTCTCCTGGTTTCTGCTGAATAGGTGGGCACAGCCCGTGCTCGACCGTGCATGCACGGGCTAGAATTGAGAGGGATTTCGCATATCGCATGGGGTTGAGGGAGGGATTTCGCAGCGCGAAGCGCTGTGGGTCGCGTCTGGGTGGACGATTTCGCAGTGCGAAGTGTCAAGTTGCGTTGAGTGGGGATTTCGCTGCTCATGAGCACCACAGGTTAGAACCAAATGTGGGATTTTGCAGCTCACTTTACAGTTCACTTTTTGGTATGAGACTGACAGATTTCGCAGCTTGATTTGAGTGCAGAGACTGAACTTCTACTCATGGAATTTCTAGCGGTTGCCCCGTTTTTTTGTGTATGCGACTGACACAACACACAAAAACTGACTCTTCTCAAGTACTTGACAGTTTCACTGTTTTTTTTTCACTGTTTTTCGGTGCTCCAGAGTGTTATCATGCATCAGTGCAGCCATTACAGAGCATCTGCAACATCAGCATCAACATCTCGAATTTGTGACCCAAAAATGGCAAAATTGTGGAACAGGGTGGGCAGGGGGATTTCGCAGCACCATCAGTGCTGCACGGGCTGTTCTTCGGACCGTGCCCACAGCTGATGGTTAAGCTCTAGCTCTTCCATCGCAAATGTTTCAACGATTGTATATATAGGTACACCGTACATGCATAGCTGTTCCTTGCTTCAACGAATATGTTGCACTATCCTAAAGTTTATCCTTTTTCCTGGCAAAAAGTCGCTGGGTACCTATGGGCAGGGTTGCACAATTAAAAAAAAAAGTTAAAAAAAAAATTATTTAAAAAAAAAAGTTGGATTTTTTTTAAATTAAAAAAAATTCTCTGTTTTTGGGTAAAATTTAGCTTTTGAGTGGCAAAAAGGCGTTTAAATGGTGTTTAGATGGTACAAGTAGGTGTTATTCATGCATAAACTTGCTTATTAGCACCAAAACTAAGCTCTTTTTGGGGTTCCCAACTGGTTCCCAACATAGTGCGATACCGTACACGACCATTTAGAGGCAGCGGCTTTGTCACCATTTGACTAAAACGATGCTAAATATGCTTCTAAAGGCTTTAGGGAAGCACTAGTACTTGTGTTTGACACTCAAATAGGCTAAACGTATCTTATAGTACAGGTATTTGGCACCAATGATGGCTCCTAAGTCAATTTAAAAAAAAAAATAAAAAAATTTTTTTTTTTTAATTAAAAAAAAAACTTGAAATTTTTTTTATGCAACCCTGCCTATGGGTTGCGTCTTCATTAACGCTTTTCTAGTTCCGTTGTACGTGTTTTCACGCTTGTATGTGTGGTGTCTCTGTAACTCTTGCAATAGTTTGCCAGATAATTACGCTTTGTTGCTACAAATCCGTTTGTACGCTAACAATGCGATATCGTTGCTTTGTGTGGGCTCAGCTCGGTTACTCGCTAAAGTGGCCACACGCCATCATTTAGGAGCAGCGTTGCACAATTAAAAAAATTTTTTTTTTTCTAATTATAATTATAAGAAAATGAAACAAATTATTGCAATTGCAACCCTGTTTAGGAGTGCCTCTGTCGACCCAATGGCGCTGGACCCCCTACGCGTATCCCATTCAAATCGCCCAATTCGCTCTGCAGCACTACAGCAGACACCTCAGGATTACCGGTGCGGCACGCATCGACGCGCACGCACGCACGCACACGCGCGCACTGGCACGCAGCACCTGCGTGCACGCACTCACGCACTTGCACGCACGCACGCACACACAATTAGAATTGACTTTAGAGCGAGAGCGTATCATCGGCACGGAATTGGACACCCAAAACAAATGGCAGTGCTCCCAGTGCGAATTCCACGCGACAACCGTCAAAAAGGGCAGCCGTGACTTTATTGAAATAGCCGCGCTATGTGAGTATATTGTCGTTTGTGTGCTTTTTTCTATGTTTTTTTTCGTACATCGAAATGCAATGCAATGCAAATGAATTACATGCGGATTTTGAAGAAAAATGTTTATTATTGAAAAAATATCGCAAAATAAATGCACGGAACAAGTGTTTGTAACGCATTTCGTGAATTCAATTAAATATGCCGATTTGCATATTTTGGGATTTGTTTTCCCCCCCCCCCCCCTCCATCCTCAGCTCAATAACTGTTTCACCACCCTCATACATCCTAATTCCAAGTTTGTTTTGTAATAGTCACGCTTCGTGAACGTTTATTTTTAGCGGATGTCGTCTCAACTCCGCTGGACCCTTTTCCAAATTTCGAACTCGACTTTGAGTTTGAAATTTTGGGTGGCGCGACGAATTCGAAATTTGAATTTTCGATTTTGTTGGAGAGATTGGATGGCACGGAGAAGTACTGCATTGTCTACAGAGCGAACGCCAAGATTCCTAGTTGTGTACAGCTGCTGCCTATGGACGGGTTAGTACTTATTTTTTGAGTATTTATTTATTTATTCATTAATTGTAAGTTAAATTTATGACTGAAGTGGTGGCTACAAGACCTTTGTCTACTCTCTGTCGAAAGAATCTTCTGCGTTCCAAAGGAACGTTTTCATTGACCTCAAACGAGCCCTGCTGTTTGAGAAACAGACTAAGGAGAAGCCGATGTTAGCAGAAAAGCAGAAGCTGACAGAGAAGATCAAGCTATCTCCTGACAGCGTCAAGCTAATTTCCTTGGGCGTGAAAGGCAAAGTGCTCATAGCCAGAAGGGTGAAGCAAATGGCCTTCAACCACAGGTTATTAATTGCATGGCTTGAATGTCCTGCTCTGGTAGTAAAAGTTTTGGTGCTAATTTGTGAATACTTGGTGTACGCTTCAGCGTTAGCAATGCATAAACATTCGGTGTACCATTTTCCCATTTGCGTTTTTTGAGTATTGGATGAGCTTTTTCATATGCTTCTAAAGTAAAGCGCACGAAACGTTTACTTAGACGAACTTTGGAACAGGCAGTATCACTAAGGTCACTATAATTAGACACCGGGGGAGGGGCTTGTTTTTTTTAGTCGGGCTCAAAGGGGGGGGGGCAGGGGTGCTTATAAATTGGAAGCGCCGATTTGTGAAGAGCTTTGTTGGCGCTAAAATTGAGGACGGTTTTTTTGTACGTACAAATGCACTACACACACGTTTGCGCGCCTTCTCACATACACTCACGTACACATACACGCTTACACATACACAAACACTGAAAAATTTGGCCTTTAGACAGTGATTCATTTAGGGGTCTGAGGCATACCTGTAACCGGGAATTGGACCGGGGGGGCGGGTGCGGGCTCTGTCCGGGAGGGGGGTGGTGGTGGGTGGGGTGAAAATCTGGAGGAGGGGGGTCTGGGAAGGAAAAATAGGCAGGAAAAATAGGAAAAATGGTTGATTTTTGGTCAAAAAGACACTGTACACTAAAATCGGTACTTTTAGTCAAAATACACTGTAAATAACCCAAGATAGGTACTTTTTGGTCGATATTTTCCTCAAAAGCACTGTACAAAACACATTGCAATTTACAGTTTCAAATTTCTGGGGGGGGGGGGGTTGGGTGGGGTCAAAACCAGCAAGTGGGGGAGGGACCCCAACCCCCCAGTTACAGGTATGGTCTGAGGGCTGAGGGACCAATAAACTGAAATCGTACAGGGAGGGAGCTAATTTGGTGGTTAAATATTGGGACTTACGATATGGTATATCTGGTTTGTGACTTGACTGACCCACATAGGCGAAGCCGCACGCGTGTAGCCCTTATTGGCTTCCAAGTGACTACTAGTATTATCAGAATGGGTTACTACACGTTCAGAGCCCACTTTACTGCCGGGGTCAACTGGCTGTTGGCCAACCAGGACCCAGTCAGTGGAGGCTGGCCGGTGCCCGTAGAGAGGCGGCTAAAAGGTGCCACTCTCAAGGCAGGCTGGCACTCAGCCATGGCCCTCGGTCACGGCCTGTCAACTCTGGCTAGGGCATGGGCCGTTGACAACACGGCCATTGGCAAAGGCAAATACTTGGAGGCTGCAAGAAAGACGTTGCCACTCTTTAGAAAAACTGCACGGGAAGGAGGTACCATTGATTCTCTAATAGTGCCCCCACCCTGCAATAGGACTATGCACCTCTGGGGTAGGAGGTTTGTTACACTATGCAACTTATTTGGGCTTGAATGGTGCATACACTACACTGGTACACACACACACCCCTAATAAGAGTCAGTGACTGTTGGTGAATCAACCATCAAGTGGATAAAAACAACCAGACACACCGCACAATTTGCCTTGCCAATCCAAATGTTGGGGGCAGTGAAAGTTGAAGCAGTAGTTTTCCTGGGGTAATATTAGAGAATTTGTGGTAGTAGTAGCAGTAGTAGTCTTATGATTATAATTGGAAAGCGCATTTTTACATTTTCTGGATCCTAGGTGTGAAAGCGCTATTTCTGAATCAATTTCCCTGGTATGAGGAGTATCCCAGTCAGCCCAATGGCACGTTTGTCTTGAATGGGTTTATCTACTCACTGATTGGCTTGTGCGACTATTCCATGGTGGAAACTGATCAAAACTTCAAGTCAGATGCTGATCAACTGTTCACAGCTGGTGTGCACTCACTTCTGCGTCTCCTACCAATGTTTGACACAGGCTCAGGCAGTGTGAGTTGCTTTATGTTAGCATTTTCACCATTTGAAGCTCATGTATTGTTGGTTTATTGATAACATGCTTGGTTAGCACCCATGAGGTCGCAGGTTCAAAAACCGTGCATGCCCTTTGCCTTCATAAGGAGTGATTCAGTCGTTGTCAGTAGCTGAATCATATAGTTTAGAAGGCAGATTGAAATTGCACGCAACAGGACATGATCAAACAGTGTATTACTGTTTGGTTAAGGTTTGCTGGAACATTTCTGCCGTTCGTTTTTGATGTTAGATAAATTAAAGTTGATGAAAGTTAAGCTGAGATATTTCAATTCATTCTGTTATTCGGAGCAAAAGGTTGGGGGGTCCCCCAGGTGTTGGTTTTGATCCTACCCCCCCCCCCACCCCTCCAGTTTTGTGCAGAACCCCACCCCCAGAAATTTTATAAAGGCCTATTTTATGGTTTTTGCAGTGTATTTTTGACAAAAAATTGTTTGAAAGTGACTATTTTTTCCTTTCCCGACCCCGCCCCCCCCCCCCCCCTCCTGAATTTTGCCCCCCAACGTGCTCAAACCCTCCCCCAGGTCCAATTCCTGGTTACAGGTATGGTGGGGATAGATGAAAATGTTTCACCTAAGTATGGTCTAAATAGGTACTTTTGGTCAAAAAGGTTAAATGTTGACTATATAGTTTTAAGCCATTTTATTGTCAAATACACTGAAAAGTACTGGATGCACCAATATGCCTTCACTTTTATTGTTTTGGACAGGTTGGGGTTTGGGGGTGTTTGGTGCGGGCTGAAAAAGTTCTGGGGGGTGCAGGCACCCAACCCCTACCCCAGGTTCAGGTATGTTTAAGCAATGCATGAATAATTTTCTTTGTCAAAAATGGATCTGTTGCATCCATACAAAGACATACACAACGCACCGCCAGCGCTCCCCCATGGACAGCATTTGAATATGTCATTTCTTATAGTTTCACTGAAACATTAATGCAGCGATTACAGCTGCACTTTTCCTTTAGCTCTATGACCTGCGTCACTTTTCCGATGGCAATTCCATTGCACCAAAAGTGGCACGGGATGACTACCACGCCCTTCACTGCTACCTATTGAGATGGATGCACCACCTAACAAAGCAACAGCTGCCACTAACTTTTGCGGAGAGATGGGAAGGCTATGCAATGGGCAGACAAGACAGGCAACCAACAACAAGACCAGATTGACAGAATTGTTGGGTGAAGAAAGCAATTGGCTGGAAGCATGTCAAAACTAGTGGAATAGACATGAGATCTGTTGTAGGAGGTATGGTCTCAAAGAAAAGGTCTTAAAACTTTGCGAGGCGATGCGTGTGGGTTGTAGTTGTATAGTCACCGCACCATAACTAAACGTGCCTAGTCTGCCGTCATATCCGCAATAAATGGGGTATAAATGGCGATATTTTGGTGTTGATCTGGCAAAGAAAACGGTACTAAAGAGGCGGTAATCAGTCTGAAGCGATTGATGAAAACGAAAAGTTGGGGGGGGGGGGCGGGGTGTTGGGTCACACCTGTAGCTAATGGGGGGGGGGGGGGTCGGTGCTGATACCTGTCGAATATGGGGTTTTGTGTTTAGCGGTTTTCCCACACAACACCAAAATAGCGCATTTTACCAAAAGCCGCGCTGTTGAAACCCTATTTTGACCAACAACAAAGACTCCAAACGCGATTTTGGTGCGAAAATACGACATTCCTCGCTTCGACCCGCCCCCCCCCCGCCACTTGGGGTTAAGGAGTAGGGGGACCCCCCCCCCCTATGAAAACCCGACCGTTGCGTTGTGTTGTATGGTAGTCTTCCCGTTGCGTTGTTGCCGCTTTTTTATTGCGCAGTACTTAGTTGTGCGTTTAGCTGGCGCTTCACTGATTGCAATTTGTGGGCGACTCTTGTGCGGTGGTGCTAAGCGCATATCATCGTCGTTGGTCGTTGGGTACTCTCAATAAAATATAAATCATGGCTTGGTGTGTTTTGATGATGCGAAATTAATACGTGATCTGATGGCCAATGAGGTAAAAGCAATAGTGCCGAAACGCTGCATGTTTATAGCCTCAAAATGAAGCATTCGATACTGTACGTAAATGTGTCATTCCGTATCACTTTCATGACTAAATTGTCTATCGGATTCTCTGGAGACAGGCAAGCATGGGCAACAAGCAGAGTGCGCAGCAGCAGCAGCAGCAGCAGAGGGGCAGTGGTCAACGTTTCTCCACTCAGCCAAATGCGTCGACATCTTCCAGCAGTGCAGCTGGCAGTGTGACGGCCGCAGCGCGTCAGCTAACGGAGAAGCTGACGAAAGCCTCGGAGAAGCCCCAACCCCTGGACCTCTTGATTGAGAGGGCGACCAAAAGCGGCGTCCTCCAGCTCAGAGACCGCAAGATCACCGTGCTACCTGTGGAGATGTCAGTGGTAAGGTCAATTCTTGCCGGACTATATTATGACGCCCCTCGCGGTTTTATTGGCAGGTGTACAGGTGCTAATTGAGCTACCCCACACCTGTAACCCGGTCTGGTATGGGGTGGGGTGGGGGATAAGTGGCACTTTGGGGGAGCTGGAGCAAAAGGGGGGTACCCGACCGTTTTTGGCTTATAATGGTTCTTTTTGGTAAAATGTTTCGAAATAGGCTATAAATTGGTATGTATGCATTTTGTATTCACCAACACACGAACGCACACACAGCAGAGTCCGACACATGGTGCGCGACAAAGTGTACACTGTATACAGAAAAAAATGTAGAAAGAACAGACGAGCGTAGATAGGATGAACGCGACACAGCAGATTGTCGAACAAACCAACACAGAGATGCACGCACAGTACTAACTACATACCTATAGCGCAGCCACAAGACGACAAGGCGCGTGTACTTCGTGTACTCTGTACATGTACAAGCGGTCCCCTGTACTGTATCTATGCCTGCATAACGAAAAACATGGTGTCCCTTGCAGCTGGCGCGCACTCTGCGCACGTTGGACGCTTCGGCGAACCGCCTGACGGAGTTGCCATCTTCGATTGGGGCCTTCGCGCAGCTGCGACAGCTGCGGCTGTCCCACAACCGTTTGGCGTCTCTGCCGGACGAGATTGGCTCCATGAGGAAGTTGGAACTGCTCGACGTGTCGCGCAATCTGCTGAGGGAACTGCCGGAGTCGCTGGCCGCGCTCATGTCGCTCAAGACGCTCAACGCAGCCGGCAATCGGCTCGACGCCTTCCCCCAATGCCTCTGCGACCTGCCCAATATCGTGAGTCTTCGAATCTAGGAGGCCTTGTTGTTGTTGGATTAGGGGCAACGCTAGGAGGCCGACAATGGCCCATACAGCATACCCATATCCGTGCCGTAATTAGCCACAGACCTTCGGAAGAACGCCATCTAGAGTCTACGGCAGGGATGGCACGAGAAAATCTACCGAAAGGGGAGTCCTTAGTCTAGTGGCTCCATCGGGAATCGAAACCAGGACCTTGCGCGCAAGAGGCCGATTTTTTGCCACTAGGCCATATGCTGTCCAGTCTACGCGGGAGTAGTCCGAATCAGTTTCCATGCGCCCCGTGTTTGTTAAGAATCTAGAGTGAAACGTTTTCTGTTAATTAATCTAGCTTCCTCGGCATTCCAGCCAGCTGTTGATTGGGTGGCGCCTGGTCGTTGGGCATTGCAGCGATCACTGCGATTTGTATTTGTGCTAGAAAAGAAACCGCTCCCCCCCCCCCCTTGGGGGGATTTCTGGCCCCGCGCACCATCCTGTATGGCTAGCTGGGCTGGCTACCATTGATTGGTGCGGCCACAGTATGCTCTTTGTCTGAGGAAGGAAGACTGAATTTAAATTAGTCAACAATTGTGCAGCGTTTCCTACACTCAAATGCGAGGGAAATTGCATTTCTTGTAATTGTATTCAATTCCTCTGCTGATAAAATCCTACTCCACTAATTTTGTCTACAAATTTTGTCCAACCCTCGATCGTCCTGTTAATTGTAATTGTAATACATGCGGCAATGTCGATTCGACCATTGGAAGTCAAGTCAATCATTCGTACCCGATTCCTCCATCCCAGGCGGGGGGGGGGGGGGTGCCACTCCGCCGTTTTTCGTGTTCAGTTATTGCGCACTCTCCGCCGCTCGCCAACGCGTCGGCGGATTTGCATCAAAATTGGTGGCTAGTAGGAAATTTCACGGGCTACAAGATGGCGTTAACAGTTTCTAGCCGCTTTTGGAATTTTCGCGAGAACAGTCGCATTCTTCTGTCGCGGTGTAAAAAACGCGCTTTACAGTAAATTTATGTCCAGCGTAAAAGTTTTTATTAAAGGCCAAATTTTAAAATCTAAAAGACTAGGATTACGGGTATTGTGCTAAAGTTAATTTCATCCCATTATAGCTCCGCTCCAGCTCAAGAAATTAAGGTTATTTCTTGAGTTTTGAGCACCCCATTTCTAGAACTTAGAAATGCTATAAAAAATAAAAAGTTTGCAAACCTAGTCGAATCGCACGTCCGGTTGTTCAGCATGATGAGGCGAATCTAAATTGCACAAACGTTTTGGATATAGCGCGTTTTTTACACCGCGACAGAAGAATGCGACTGTTCTCGCGAAAATTCCAAAAGCGGCTAGAAACTGTTAGCGCCATCTTGTAGCCCGTGAAATTTCCTACTTAGGCACCAATTTTGATGCAAATCCGCCGACGCGTTGGCGAGCGGCGGAGAGTGCGCAAAAACTGAACACGCGCGCCCATTATAAAAGCGCGGAGTGGCACCCCCCCCCCCCTCCCCCCTGCTCCATCCTAATCCCTTGCTTTGCAGGAACTGTTGGACCTCTCGGAGAACGCGATCGCTGCGATGCCTCGGGAGGGTCTCGTGTCGAAGCTGCGTTGCGCCGAGCTGAACCTCAGCGGCAATCGGCTGGCGACGCTGCCCCAGGCGCTCAAGGACTGCGCGCGTCTGCGCGTGCTGCGCCTCGACGAGAACTGCCTGGGCGTCGACGCCTTTCCCGAGACGCTGCTCTCCGAGGCCTCCTTCAACCTGCTCACCGCCAAGGGCAACCTCTTCCTCGACAAACAGCTTGAAGACGCGCCCGGTATGGATGGCATGATGCGAGAACGAGATTGCATTGGGGTGGAGGCTGACTGCATGACACTCACTGGCGTCACGCATTTCCCTGGCGCTTTTCTGGCAATGGATTTTCTCGTGCTGTCCCTGCCCTAGACTACAGATGGCGTTCCCTGAATGGCTTTGGGGGCCCCCATGGCTATTGCCTCTAGACAAGAGGTGTCATGGAGATGGGTGTGCTGTATGGGCCATTGTTGGGGTGCCTCTTAGTGGTGCCCTTAATAAAAAAAACAACAACGTCAAAAAATCAACAATGTGTGGATGAAAAGATTGGAAACTGATTATCAGTTTTACCTGTAAACATACCTGTAACTGGGTGGTTACCTCTCCCCCACTATGTTTCCAACACCCATCCACCCCTCTCCCCAACCCTCGCACCAACCCAAGGGAGTCTCCAAACCTCCCCCCCCCCGGAATTTTTCCAAGGGATTTTCACTCTGTCTAAAACGATAAAAGTGAGTAAATGTTAGTGTATTTCAGTGCTTTTCAGTGTTATATGACCATAAACAGCCAAGTAACACTGTTTAGACCATATACACAACGTATACCTATTTTTGACCAAAAAGTACCAGTATGACAAGGCCAGTCCTGGAATCCGAAATGTTACTAGCAAATCAATGCTTTGTTCGTGTTGATTGATCACTTCCGTTGCAGAGGCACTTTGTTGTCGTTTCCAACCTAGTGGACTCAACTGCTGAACGTTTGCCCAAGCAGCTTATTTATGCCCCTTGTGAAACATTTCTATGCTTGTTTGACGCGTCCAGTCTGATGCAGGCTGCACTGCACTGCATCCATTGCTAACAAAGCACTTACTTACAAATGAAAGTGTACGCACACCTGCCCTGTCACCGCTGTGGGGTGACTGACCCTCTGCTTGCAGGTTACGAGGCGTATCAGCAACGCTACACGGACTCCAAAAAGAAAATGTACTGATTCGTCGTGTCGTCGTATTTTCTCGGATTCTGCGTGTATGCGCGAGTATTTTCACCCGTCTTCTATATGTTGGCGGTGACGGTGGCTGCGTGTGTGTATCGCTTATCTCTGTGATCGTAATGTCGCGTGTGATTGTGCGACATTGGCACCCTTTTTGTCTGTCAACGTCAAATGCAATGTTAATGGGTGGGTTTGGGAGACTTTCATTTAAATTACTTGCCAATTTCTCCTTTCCAAAGAAATAAATCACCAGGTTGAAAATGTCCACTTAATTCTAAGCATACCATAAACCCTCTAATCAGCCCCAATATAATCACATCCCTTCCTACCCTCCTATGGCTCGAATGAAACAATTTGCGTCCAGCAGGCTAATTATAGGGTTTACGGTAATTTAACTGTAAGCAAAATTTATAATTTGGCTTTCAAGTTTTGTTTTGTTTGTTTGTTTTGTTTCTGTAGACCTATACAATGATGAAGTTTGAGATGCAGACTTATTTATTCCGTATGTAAAACATTTCTGCGCTTGGTTAGATACAGGGTGTTTTTTTATTCTGCCCACCTGGGATTTTGAATAACTGCCGCGTCCGAAGGGCGATTGCTTTAATAATTTGTGCGGATAGAAACAAAGGTTTAGGAAAGAAGATTGCGAAATTTTAGGGTATTTGATGGACCACAGCACAAATGACGACTGTTGAAAGATTGTGCCCGTTTTTGGAGGATGACTTGATGTTTCTATGGCGTTGTATTCGTGCGCCCCACAACCCAGTGTGAAAAGAGGAATGCACACTGCTGACTCAACCCTATGGCAAGCCATTCTCGAAGTTTCATCAAGTTTCGTCCAACGATGCAAGAATTTCATTGAGAAGTTATGGCATCTTTGCGCGGTGTCGCCCAGTGAAGGAAATGCGTCACTCGCGTGCCTTCACAGCAGGGCCCCTTTTGTAGCCCCACAGATGGGTTTGTGGTGGGGAGGCAATAGCAGATTGGCGTTATGTAGAAGATCAATCGGTGTGCAATGAGCTATAGTGTGAGATGCTGTCACGCCTTGCAGTGTGTTGTTGCGAAAGGCATACTGAGTGACGCACTGCACCTTCCCTGGGTGACACGGCACAACGACGCCATATCTTGTCAATAGACAAAACTTGATGAATCTTTCAGAATGGCTTGCCATACATACGGTTGAGTCAGCACGCATCCTCTTGTCACACTGGGTTGTGGGGCGCACGAATACAACGCCATAGAAACATCGATTTTCCCCCCAAAACATTCACAAACTTTCAACAGTCGTCATTTGTGCTGTGGTCTATCAAATTCCCTAAAACTTTGCAATCATCTTTCCTAAACCTTTGTTTCTATTCGCACAAAATATTAAAGCAATCGCCCTTCGGACGTGGCAGTTATTCAAAATCCCAGGTGGGCAGAATAAAAAAAACACCCTGTAGAAACACTCGTGCAGTTTGGATGCACACGAGTGTAGGACAAGTGTACATTTCTCATGCACAAGTGTGTCTGCTTGTAGTACATATATAATGGCCCAGTGCAAGTTTTTTTTGAAGCAAATGGGTTAAAACCACGCTTGAAACGCAACAAAATCCTCTTCTTCCAACCCGTTGTGGAGGACAGCATTTGTGCCTAGGAGGACAGGTCATTAGGCCCATCTCGCTCACAATCAATACGCAAGTGGAACTAAAGTGGCCGCACGGGTGCTTCTCAAATTCCTTTACAAACCCGGCCCCTTGACAATATCGATCGTACTTATGCAAGAACACCAGCCAGGCATTAGACACCCATCGCCCCACCCACCCGTTGTGGCCTGTCCAAGCCAGAGTCTAAGAAGAGGTGACCCCACCCCCAAATCCAATGCACGCTACACTAAGCAGTCATAGCACAGCCCCCCCCCTCCCTCCACTCTCACTAGGCAGCCGTATGGTTCAATGCTCTGACGTGACTAAAGCCGCCTGCCCCCCCCCCCCCCAGGAAGCGGCTGTTCTCCTTTTAAGCTGCGCTCTCGGCTTCATCCCTCGCCGCTAGAAGTGCCTTTGGCCGCCAAAAATTGTGTCTCGCGTTGTCCTCCTGTCAGATTTCCGGCGGCTCATGTTCGGAAAGCAGTAGCTTCTTCCCTAGCAGCAGATTTCAGAGAGGACAGTTTTTGAAGAATTGAGAATGAAAATGGACAAAGTCAACTCGGCGATTCTGTCACTCGCAGGTGTGTGAATTCCAGTCCCCATTGTATATAAAATTGAATTTTTCATCTTCTTGTTTCCAGTGTTTGACTGGCAGATCCGTGCGATAACGTCAAACATGACAATATAGCGGTTGTGAAACGTTTTTGAACGGTTTTGGCTCGGAATTTGCGTTCAATGCCTAGGAGATCCAGAGGGGGAGGGGGAAGGGCCGGCGAAGGGGGGCATGATTGTGCGGTCCAACAGATGTTCTGTTCCCCCTTCAGTTGTGATGCTGACCTCCTGCGCGCTAGCCAATCAGCACGCGAGTCAGCAGCTCTACGAGGACCTCCTCTACAACTACAGAAGAGACGTGTTCCCCATCAAGAACGCTACCGGCCTACTCACTGTCAAGTTTGGGGCGTCGCTGATTCGAATAATCGATGTGGTTGGTCTGCTCGCAACATTTTTTATTTGATTTTTTTGAATCTTGGCGTTGCAAACCAAACCCAAACGCATAGGTAATACATACACCTAGGCAGGAAATACATACAGGAAATTGGGGACAGGCCAAAGCGCGCGTAATTACAAACTTACTGTACACACCACAAATTACTTGGAGCTACAGCGCAGGTTACAGTGTTCCTGTACCCTGCGTGCAGTACATAACTCAATGTGATGCATTGTGAACTGTTTATCGGTGCAGCAGTCTTTTTCGTGGCGCAACTGATTGGCCATGAACAGGGCATCCTTTTTAAAAAGAAGAAACATACCCAACAGTTTTCTCCACGCAACTGATACCGTAAAACCTCTAATAGTGCCCCCCCCCCTCGAACACAACAGTTTTGATCTCCCCCTTAGGGGCGTGGCACGATCAATGAATTTGCAGTACACACATCGCTTGGAGTAAGTCGTTATTCACAAAGTAATTAAACGCACTCGCCTCGCAATGCGTGAGTCAAACGCAGAAACGAAAACGTCCAATTGCGACTTCTGTGGAGTGACTACAAACTACGCGTACTTCTTACTAACACTAACGGAAACCTCTTTTTGGACGAAGTGAATCAAGTGCTGACACTGAGTCTCTGGCTAGAAATGGTTCGTGCGACGTATATTTTGAATTTTCACTTTGTTGCATTAGTTAGTGAGAGAATAGTGGATTTATGTAAATTGAATTGAATTGAATTGCAGAGATGGTTCGACTCGAAATTGACCTGGGACCCAAGTCAATACGATGGAATCTGGAAGATGCACATACCATCCGGGCAAATTTGGACTCCAGACATAATTCTCTACACAAAGTGAGTGCAACAGGATATGCAATTTCCTGTCCATGCATGTGTATCATACCTGTAACTGGGGGGGTGGTTGGGGGGGCTTTGGGGGCCCCCCACTAGTTTTTCAACCACCCCCCAACTCCCCCCCGACCCCCCCCCCCCAGAATTTTCCCAAAGGATTTTCGTCATGTCTAAAACGATAAAAGTGAGTAACTGTTGGTGTTTTTCAGTGCTTTTCAGTGTTATATGACCATAAAACAGCTAAATAACACTGTTTACACCCTTTTTATACCCATTTTAGACCAATAAGTACCATTATAACTCAAACAATGGCCAGCTACCCCCCCCCCCCCACTTTTTGCTCCGGAGACCCCCTCCCCCAAAATCGGCCAGCTACCCCCCCCCCCACTCTGCCAGACCCAGTTACAGGTATGATGTGTATCGCACATTTATTGAAGACATTGAGTCAATCGATCCGTCCAACAGCCCTGCATACCTAGGCATTTGTAAAGTACAAGTACGAAATGTTACACTGCTACAATAAATAAAATGCCTGAAAGTCAGCGTTAGTCTACCGTGGTCTGCTTCCCAGTTTGCATTGTCAGTAAAGTGCCATAGTCTCCGGTACTGTAGTGGCCACACAATGTTATCGCATTTGCCTACAGCTCCGATGGTTCCTACCACATCACGAGTGAAGCCATGGCTGTGGTCTACTTTGATGGAAGAGTGATATGGAAGCCTCCACAAATCTACAAGTCCTTCTGTCAGGTGTGCTGGTTAGCAAACGGCGCGCAGTGAACTCTTAAATTAGCCACTGTGGACTAATTGCGACTTGACGAATTGACATGGGGCTTAAAATTTGAATGGTTGCGGTGTGTGCGTTGGTTTCTTTGTTGGCTGTTGGCTCTAACCGCATGGAGTGGTTTTTGCGTGTTGGTTCGGTACCGTTGCTTGGGCAGCGCGCACACTGATACATTCACACCTTTAGAGCGTGGCCCATTTAGGGTTGGGGCTAATTTGGGGAGCTGCGCCAATGAACTGAAAAGCACGCAGGGAGAGGGTCCTTCAGGAATTGCGCAGGATTTCAGGCACACGAGCACACTGTCCACAAGTGCCGCTGCAACAGCACGCCTTTTGAATGCATGCACTTTGAACACTTTAGATAGAGATTGAATTCTTTCCGTACGACATTCAGCACTGCCAGCTCAAGTTTGGCGCGTGGACCTTCACGTACACGTTCTTGGATATGCAGCAGGTACTTGGATACGCTCCCTTGCACGGCGCAGATTTGATTGAACAGCAGTATTTAGCTACGAGTCATGGAAGACGACGAGCTGATAGAGACTGGAATGAGCGACAAGACCGGAGACTGCAATCATGGATTTCTCTCCAGAGGAATGGATCTGTCAGGATTTCACAAGTTCGTTGCCATATGCTGCATGGTAGCTTTTTTAATGTGAAAACAGACCTGAATTTGAGGGCGGCACCAGCAGGCTGGCAAATGTTCCATATGCCCATTTATCGCCAGGCCGTCTCCCCGAACCCAGCATCGTGCGCGTGAGAGCCCATTCTATACCACTAGGCCATGTAACGTTCCGCTCCCTGCTTCCATTCATTGTTCACCTTTCTACGTACACCTCGTAGCCGTGTTCAGGGTCCTGCCGACACGAGGTGGTCTATCCCGGCTGCTGCGGGGTCAGCGCCTACGTCGACGTCACCTTCACCATCGTCCTCAAGCGCAAGTGGCTCTTCTTCACCGTCAACCTCGTCATTCCCGGCATGCTCATCGGTGAGCCCTACGACTTATTTACATACTGATGAGATGAGTACTTCCTGACTGCTAGCCTTATGTGTGAAGCTTTGCAAACGCTGTGCAGCCACACTACGCGACACAGACAAAGCAATGCATTTAAAAGTTTCCAAGATATTTTTATTGAAGTTGCGAGGCACCAACACCACTACAAAGGCAATTTGTGTATGGACGATTCAAATGCGACGATGATGTATTAGCTAGCATAACAGTATACTCCTGCAGTACCAGTTCCTCTACATAGTGTTCGTACTGTACTGCAAGCTGACCCCTTTTCTCTCCTTGAGCGATCCTGACGACCTTTGTGTTCTACATCCCCGCGCGGGACCACAAGGTGACGTTCGCCATCTCGATCCTGGTGCAGCAGACTGTCTTCTACAACATCCTGCTGGACCTGCTGCCGCCGAGCAGCACCTCGCTGCCGCTCTTCGGCAAGTAGCTGCTCTTCACCATGGTCCTTCCTCGTCACCATCTCCATCATCGTGTCCGTGCTCACGCTCAACGTCTACCACCGCAGCGGCGCCACGCATCGCATGCCCGACGCCTTCCACTGGTTCTTCGTCCAGTTCCTGCCCAAGAAGCTCTGCATCAAGCAGCGCGAGGACGGACACCTCGACGCTGCGCTTACGCTCACCGACGACGCCAGCAGCACCGTCAGCGTCTCCGGCTAGTTCTGCGTGACGTTCCGCGTTCTGCTTGGCGTGCGTGCGTGCTTGCGGGCGTGCGTGCGTGCTCGTCATTTGAAAGCGATCAATGCAGGACTGAGCGAGAGCACGAGCGACGCGCTGCGACGGTTCTCGCTGCTGCCCAACCGGCGGGCGAGCCCGCACTTCCTGAGCGCCAGTCAGTACCTGGACAAGCAGATGCGTCTCACGCAGCTCGCGCAGCTGCGCCGACTCCACCCCGACCTCATACGGCGCATGGTCGACAACGTCCACTTCATCGCCGACCACTTCCGGTCTCTCGAGGACGAGGAGAAGGCACGTTTTTTTGGCAGCCTGCATAGTGCATGCTGTAGAGTACAGGGTACGTGTAAAGAAACAGTATGTACATGTAGAGTAACGGCACAGTTCATGTGCTGCACTGATGTTCGAGGGTGGCAACATTGTGTACAGTACAGTGTATCAAATACCAATGCGCGCCCTGAAATGTTTTCGCAACAATTTAAATGTCGTTGAATATTGTCTGTCTTCGATCGAATATGGGTTTGCTAAAGGTTGTTTATTTTTGTGACCACATTTCGTTTTGGAATAATTTTTGATAGAAAAGGCCGTTTGTGTTGAAATCCTGATGGACAACAATCCACGTTGTCGCATAAACTAGGAATGATCACCTGATTCTGAGACCTGCTCACCTAATGATCACCTACATTGTGTATCACCTGATGACCTAATGATGATAATCCTTTGTCTGCGAAACCTTAATTGATCATCTAATAAAGACTGTTCCCTGGTACCTACCATAGCAAACTTTTTAACCTTCAGCTTGTACTTGAGGGCACTATTGGAGGAACCGTGCTATAAGAGGGTGGGGGGGGGGGGCAACATGTTTTGTTAGCCGTCCAGCTGGCGCATTGTCCAATGACTCAAACACACAGCATGTAGTGGATCTGAAACATTTTGGTTGCAGCGCATTGTCCGGTGCTGTAGAGGGACTTGTGAAAGCGGCACAGACGGACTTACACTGTCAGCCTGTCACCGTCTGGCTCACACAATGCCAGATGCATCCTGCAAACAGAGCCACCCCCTCCCCCCCTCCTTCCCGCCCTAAGTGTAAGTGTGGTAAGTGCCTGTATCTCAGAGGGAAACCAAGGTACCCTAGGCAACAGGACTGTTAGTATTGAAAGAGTCCCGTGAATTCCAGTGATACTACAAGCACATGTACGACACGAGCACGTGTGCATTGAACGTACTCCAATTTGGAGCGTCAGGCAGCGTTCTAGGTAACCTACACGACTTCAGTCAAAGAAAGAAAGAAGGCGAGAAGCTGGAGACCTGCTGATTTGGGGCCGCACACGGTCGCGACGGTGCACGATAGTGACACGCTGCTGGTGCTGGCCGAGAAAACAGGACTCGCCAAAGTTGCATCCAAGAGCGGCGCCGTCGGCCAGCGTCACTGAAGTCTGTGTAAAAATCGTTGCGACTGCAGTTTTTTCTTAAAAATATTAAAGGTGCTTGAGAAAAATAATTAGTGCTTGAATTAGTCCAGGCGGAGCTCTGTCCTCCACTGACCTTTATTTTAAAAATTCTGAAAACGCGCGCCTTGAAACATTCTTAAGGAAACCGATGTTTTAAAGAAAAAAACTGCAGTCTCAACGAATGTGACACCGACTTTAGTTCTGCGCTGTTACACCTACGGCTCGCCAGCGGTTTTATGTCGATCAAGGAGATCAAATTATGGAGCATGTCAGACGAACGACAAGACGAACAAAGTGGACAAAGAAATTGTTTGACCACACTATTGAGCTCCTGATGTTGAACTCATTCGTTATTAAGAAAGCTCTTTCTCCACTCAATAACAACCTGTACATGTCGAAATTTAAGCTGGATCTGATGGAGCAACTAATGAAAATTGCGCTCCAAAAGCAGGTACAGTGGTGGTGTATGGTTGGTGACAAGTGGAAATAGTGGTTGGTAGTGCACTTTAGGGTTCTCGGAAGCTTCAAAGTTTGCCAAAACTGGGCAGAGATTGCACAATTTCTAACCTGCTGGAGTCTGGGTACGTCGAAATGGACATCCCACCCACTGACTGCAACTCACGCCCTAGAGGCTACTGTGGCGTGTTTCAAAGGCGAGACCATGGACACTTCCATGAGAAACCAAAGAAAACACAGAAACAATGTGCCGTCTGCCTGGTGCCATTGTGTAGTGTTACGTGCTTTCTAAAATGGCACGCCATTGAAAAATCGGGATCTTTGCGTTTCCCTTGCGTGTTACTTTGTGAGCACTGTTTTGATGCGTTGCAGTATTCTGATAATGGCCGACTCATTCTGAATGTATTGTTGTCGCAATTTGGACAAAATTCTTCTTCCAACCCGATGTGGAGGACAGGATTTGTGCCTAGGAGGACAGCTCTTTTAGGCCCATCTCGCTCACAATCAATACGCAAGTGGAACTAAAGTGGCCGCACAGGTGCTTCTCAAATTCCTTTACAAACCCGGCCCCTTGATAATATCGATCGTACTTATGCAAGAACACCAGCCAGGCATTAGACACCCATCCTCCCACCCAACCGTTGTGGTGTGACCTGTCCAAGCCAAAGTCTAAAAGAAGTGACTCCACTCCAAAAATGCACACTACACTAAGCAGCCAAAGCACTGCCCCCCCCCCTCTCCACCCTCACTAGGCAGCCGTATGGTTCAACGCTCGGACGTGACTAAAGTCGCCTGCCCCTCCCCCCTCTAGGAAGCGGCTGTTCTAAGCTGCGCTCTCGGCTTCATCCCTCGCCGCTAGAAGTGTCTTTGTCCGCCAAAAATTGTGTCTGGCCACGTTGTCCGCCTGTCAGATTTCCGGCGGCTCATGTTCGGAAAGCAGTAGCTTCTTCCCTAGCAGCAGATTTCAGAGAGGACAGTTTTTGAAGAATTGAGAATGAAAATGGACAAAGTCAACTCGGCGATTCTGTCACTCGCAGGTGTGTGAATTCCAGTCCGCATTGTATATAAAATTCAATTTTTCATCTTCTTGTTTCCAGTGTTTGACTGGCAGATCCGTGCGATAACGTCAAACATAACAATATAGCGGTTGTGAACCGTTTTTGAACGGTTTTGGCTTGGAATTTGCTTTATGTCTAGGGGATCCAGAGGGAGGAAGGGCCGGCGAAGGGGGGCATGATTGTGCGGTCCAACAGATGTTCTGTTCCCCCTTCAGTTGTGATGCTGACCTCCTGCGCGCTAGCCAATCAGCACGCGAGTCAGCAGCTCTACGAGGACCTCCTCTACAACTACAGAAGAGACGTGTTCCCCTATAAAAAACGCTACCGTCCTACTCACTGTCAAGTTTGGGGCGTCGCTGATTCGAATAATCGATGTGGTTGTTGGTCTGCTCGCAACATTTTTTATTTGATTTTTTTGAATCTTGGCGTTGCAAACCAAACCCAAACGCATAGGTAATACATACACCTAGGCAGGAAATACATACAGGAAATTGGGGACAGGCCAAAGCGCGCGTAATTACAAACTTACTGTACACACCACAAATTACTTGGAGCTACAGCGCAGGTTACAGTGTTCCTGTACCCTGTGTGCAGTCCATCACTCGATGTGATGCATTGTGAACTGTTTATGGGTGCAGCAGTCATTTTCGTGACGCAACTGATTGTCCATAAACAGGGCATCCTTTTTAAAAAGAAGAAACATACCCAACAGTTTTCTCCACGCAACTGATACCGTAAAACTTCTAATAGTGCCCCCCCCCTCGAACACAACAGTTTTGATCTCCCCCTTAGGGGCGTGACACGATCAATGAATTCGCAGTCCACACATCGCTTGGAGTAAGTCGTTATTCACAAAGTAATTAAACGCACTCGCCTCGCAATGCGTGAGTCAAACGCAGAAACGAAAACGTCCAACTGCGACTTCTGTGGAGTGACTACAAACTACGCGTACTTCAAACAAACAAACAACAAACACAAACGGAAACCTCTTTTTGGACGAAGTGAATCAAGTGCTGACACTGAGTCTCTGGCTAGAAATGGTTCGTGCGACGTATATTTTGAATTTTCACTTTGTTGCATTAGTTAGTGAGAGAATAGTGGATTTATGTAAATTGAATTGTTGCGAGCGTTGCAGAGATGGTTCGACTCGAAATTGACCTGGGACCCAAGTCAATACGATGGAATCTGGAAGATGCACATACCATCCGGGCAAATTTGGACTCCAGACATAATTCTCTACACAAAGTGAGTGCAACAGTGTATGCAATTTGCTTTGTACCTGTCCATGCATTGTACATGTGTGTATCGCACATTTATTGAAGACGTTGAGTCAATCGATCCGTTCAACAGCACTGCATACCTAGGTATTTGTAAAGTACAAGTACGAAATGTTACACTGCTACAATAAATAAAAAGCTTGAAAGTCAGCGTTAGTCTAGCGTGGTCCGGTTCCCAGTTTGGATTGTCATGTCAGTAAAGTGCCGTAGTCGCCTGTACTGTAGTAGTGGTCACACTGCTATTGCATATGCCTACAGCTCCGATGGACGATGGTTCCTACCACATCACGAGTGAAGCCATGGCTGTGGTCTACTTTGATGGAAGAGTGATATGGAAGCCTCCACAAATCTACAAGTCCTTCTGTCAGGTGTGCTGGTTAGCAAACGGCGCGCAGTGAACTCTTAAATTAGCCACTGTGGACTAATTGCGACTTGACTAATTGACATGGGGCTTAAAATTTGAATGGTTGCGGTGTGTGCGTTGGTTTCTTTGTTGGCTGTTGGCTCTAACCGCATGGAGTGGTTTTTGCGTGTTGGTTTGGTACCGTTGCTTGGGCAGCGCGCACACTGATACATTCACACCTTTAGAGCGTGGCCCATTTAGGGTTGGGGCTAATTTGGGGAGCTGCGCCAATGAACTGAAAAGCACGCAGGGAGAGGGTCCTTCAGGAATTGCGCAGGATTTCAGGCACACGAGCACACTGTCCACAAGTGCCGCTGCAACAGCACGCCTTTTGAATGCATGCACTTTGAACACTTTAGATAGAGATTGAATTCTTTCCGTACGACATTCAGCACTGCCAGCTCAAGTTTGGCGCGTGGACCTTCACGTACACGTTCTTGGATATGCAGCAGGTACTTGGATACGCTCCCTTGCACGGCGCAGATTTGATTGAACAGCAGTATTTAGCTACGAGTCATGGAAGACGACGAGCTGATAGAGACTGGAATGAGCGACAAGACCGGAGACTGCAATCATGGATTTCTCTCCAGAGGAATGGATCTGTCACGATTTCACAAGTTCGTTGCCATATGCTGCATGGTAGCTAAAATGTGAAAACAGACCTAAATTTGAGGGCGGCACCAGCAGGCTGGCAAATGTTCCATATGCCCTTTTATCGCCATGCCGTCTCCCCGAACCCAGCATCGTGCGCGTGAGAGCCCATTCTATACCACTAGGCCATGTAACGTTCCGCTCCCTGCTTCCATTGTTCACCTTTCTACGTACACCTCGTAGCCGTGTTCAGTAGCAAGGAGTGGGACCTCATCGAGTTTACGTCCTGCCGACACGAGGTGGTCTATCCCGGCTGCTGCGGGGTCAGCGCCTACGTCGACGTCACCTTCACCATCGTCCTCAAGCGCAAGTGGCTCTTCTTCACCGTCAACCTCGTCATCCCCGGCATGCTCATCGGTGAGCCCTACGACTTATTTACATACTGATGAGATGAGTAGTTCCTGACTGCTAGCCCCATGTGTTGAGCCCTGCAAACGCTGTGCAGTCACACTACGCGACACAGACAAAGCAACGCATTTAAAAGTTTCCAAGATATTTTTATTGAAGTTGCGAGGCACCAACACCACTACAAAGGCTCGACCCAGGAGTAGTTTGGGACCCCATCTATTTTAACTAAGTATTTAAGACGGACACTTTTGCGGTACACATCCAAAACGCACTTTTTAAAACGTCTCGTCCTCTACTCGACTGCGGACACTTTTGCGGTACACATCTAGTCTGTCGGATGTGTACCGCAAAAGTGTCCATATCCTGAGCCTCTCTGTCTTCTGCCGACGCTCAAATACCTAGGGATACGGACAGTTTTGCGGTACACATCCAGTCTGTCGAATGTGTACTGCAAAAGTGTCCGTATCCTGAGCGCCTCTGTCTTCTGCCGACGCTCAAATACCTAGGGATACGGACAGTTTTGCGGTACACATCCAGTCTGTCGAATGTGTACCGCAAAAGTGTCCGTATCCTGAGCGCCTCTGTCTTCTGCCGACGCTCAAATACCTAGGGATACGGACAGTTTTGCGGTACACATCCAGTTGGTCGGATGTGTACCGCAAAAGTGTCCGTATCCTGAGCGCCTCTGTCTTCTGGGGACGCTCAAATACCTAGGGATACGGACACTTTTGCGGTACACATCCAGTCTGTCGAATGTGTACCGCAAAAGTGTCCGTATCCTGAGCGCCTCTGTCTTCTGCCAACGCTCAAATACCTAGGGATACGGACAGTTTTGCAGTACACATCCAGTCTGTCGGATGTGTACCGCAAAAGTGTCCGTATCCTGAGCGCCTCTGTCTTCTGCCGACGCTCAAATACCTAGGGATACGGACACTTTTGCGGTACACATCCAGTCTGTCGAATGTGTACCGCAAAAGTGTCCGTATCCTGAGCGCCTCTGTCTTCTGCCGATGCTCAAATACCTAGGGATACGGACAGTTTTGCGGTACACATCCAGTCTGTCGGATGTGTACCGCAAAAGTGTCCGTATCCTGAGTGCCTCTGTCTTCTGCCGACGCTCAAATACCTAGGGATACGGACACTTTTGCGGTACACATCCAGTCTGTCGAATGTGTACCGCAAAAGTGTCCGTATCCTGAGCGCCTCTGTCTTCTGCCGACGCTCAAATACCTAGGGATACGGACACTTTTGCGGTACACATCCAGTCTGTCGAATGTGTACCGCAAAAGTGTCCGTATCCTGAGCGCCTCTGTCTTCTGCCGACGCTCAAATACCTAGGGATACGGACACTTTTGCGGTACACATCCAGTCTGTCGAATGTGTACCGCAAAAGTGTCCGTATCCTGAGCGCCTCTGTCTTCTGCCGACGCTCAAATACCTAGGGATACGGACACTTTTGCGGTACACATCCAGTCTGTCGGATGTGTACCGCAAAAGTGTCCGTATCCTGAGCGCCTCTGTCTTCTGCCGACGCTCAAATACCTAGGGATACGGACACTTTTGCGGTACACATCCAGTCTGTCGAATGTGTACCGCAAAAGTGTCCGTATCCTGAGCGCCTCTGTCTTCTGCCGACGCTCAAATACCTAGGGATACGGACAGTTTTGCGGTACACATCCAGTCTGACGGATGTGTACCGCAAAAGTGTCCGTATCCTGAGCGCCTCTGTCTTCTGCCGACGCTCAAATACCTAGGGATACGGACACTTTTGCGGTACACATCCAGTCTGTCGAATGTGTACCGCAAAAGTGTCCGTATCCTGAGCGCCTCTGTCTTCTGCTGACGCTCAAATACCTAGGGATACGGACAGTTTTGCGGTACACATCCAGTCTGTCGAATGTGTACCGCAAAAGTGTCCGTATCCTGAGCGCCTCTGTCTTCTGCTGACGCTCAAATACCTAGGGATACGGACACAAAAAAGCCAAAAAGAAATTTTGACTTCAATCAGTTTTAAATTATGTGTCACACTTTCATACTATTTGGTCGTACTCTCTAAACTTTCTGAAGTAAAGACGTAATTACACGTGTTTCGTTTTCAGACTCAAGGATTCAACTAAGTTTCGACCATAGCTGTGATCGAAAAGAAAGGTGCCTAATTTGCATCGGTCGGGTAAACAGTGTCTAACTGGTGTGGCCTTTGGAGCAGAACCGCTTTCGCCATCACACTACTTTCCAACAGGCATTGAACACCGCGCCCCGCCCTCCCCCCAACGCTCTCCCCACAGAGTCTGATGAAAGGATTTTAATTTGCGTAAAAAGATAAAGGTGAGTAAATGCTGGTGTTTTTCACTGCTTTCAGTCTTATTTCAGCATAAAGCAACTAAATGACACTGTTTACACCCTACTTAGTCCCACTCTTGAGCAAAAAATAGCTAAAAAAAACGCTAACTTCTCTTCCTTAAAACTTAAACTTAAAAACTTCCTCTCCCCCACTCTTTGCTCAACATAGCTCGCCTTCCCCTCCTCTGCCCCTTCCACAATTGAATGCTACTCTTCTAGCTCTAGTTACACTGGGGTTGACGCCATACCTGTAACTGGGGTGGGGTTTGGGGGGGGGGGTTCCCTTCCCCCAGCTGCTGAGTTTGACCCTACCCGCACCCTCCCCAACCCTCCCCCCAGGTTGTCCTGAACCCCCACCTAGACCCCGGACTTTTTGGAAACTTTCTACTACATACTATAATGCAAAATAAATGCGCAAAAAATTTATGGCTACATATTTTGTTTTGTTTTGAGGATTGTTCCACTTCGTACCCAAACAAACCAGCATACAGTTACTTTATTCTGTATCTTGTTTTCTTCCTTTCGTCTTCTTCTCCGACATCCATAGTGATTTGTACAATTAAAAGAAAATAAAATTTTTTTGTATTTTTTTGGTTCAAGGGGCCCCGCCCGGCGGCACCGCCCGACCCCTCCGCCACCATCCCTTGCCTTCCTCTCCTCCCCTCTCCTTTTTCTACACGATGTACTCGCTTTGTTGTTCCATGGTGCTGGTCACCATGTTGCCTTGTTTCAGAGTTGAGTGTCTTCAGTTGTACTTTATGCATTTTCGTGCGCAGCACCATTTATTTTCTTGCGCTTGGCGTTTTACGTTTGCAGAAGCTGCGGAGAATAGCAGACGGGATGTCTACAGTTTTAACTTTCTTTTTTATCGCCAGCAGCTGAAGTTGTGTTAATGACATCAAAACGCACGCACGCATGCGCGGGGATGCGCGCACGGGCGCGGATGCACGCACACACACGCGCGGATGCACGCACGCAAGCCAGAGAGCAGTCAAGCACGCCGGTATGCAAGCAAGCGCACAGGCCTGGATGTGTACCGCAAAACTGTCCGTATCCCTAGGTATTTGAGCGTCGGCAGAAGACAGAGAGGCTCAGGATACGGACACTTTTGCGGTACACATCCGACCAACTGGATGTGTACCGCAAAAGTGTCCGTATCCCTAGGTATTTGAGCGTCCCCAGAAGACAGAGGCGCTCAGGATACGGACACTTTTGCGGTACACATTCGACCAACTGGATGTGTACCGCAAAACTGTCCGTATCCCTAGGTATTTGAGCGGCGGCAGAAGACAGAGAGGCTCAGGATACGGACACTTTTGCGGTACACATCCGACCAACTGGATGTGTACCGCAAAAGTGTCCGTATCCCTAGGTATTTGAGCGTCCCCAGAAGACAGAGGCGCTCAGGATACGGACACTTTTGCGGTACACATCCAGTCTGTCGGATGTGTACCGCAAAAGTGTCCGTATCCCTAGGTATTTCAGCGTGCCCAGAAGACAGAGAGGCTCAGGATACGGACACTTTTGCGGTACACATCCGACAGACTGGATGTGTACCGCAAAAGTGTCCGTATCCCTAGGTATTTCAGCGTGCCCAGAAGACAGAGAGGCTCAGGATACGGACACTTTTGCGGTACACATCCGACCGACTGGATGTGTACCGCAAAAGTGTCCGTATCCCTAGGTATTTGAGCGTCCCCAGAAGACAGAGGCGCTCAGGATACGGACACTTTTGCGGTACACATCCGACCGACTGGATGTGTACCGCAAAAGTGTCCGCACACTAGAGACCCCATCCATACAAATACCAAGCCAAAGATTGGTCGATGGGGTCCCAAACTACCCCTGGGCCAAAGGCTCCAACACACCTCACTTTTTAATTTACGATTCACAATTTGTGTATGGACGATTCAAATGCGACGATGATGTATTAGCTAGCATAACAGTATACTCCTGCAGTACCAGTTCCTCTACATAGTGTTCGTACTGTACTGCAAGCTGACCCCTTTTCTCTCCTTGAGCGATCCTGACGACCTTTGTGTTCTACATCCCCGCGCGGGACCACAAGGTGACGTTCGCCATCTCGATCCTGGTGCAGCAGACGGTCTTCTACAACATCCTGCTGGACCTGCTGCCGCCGAGCAGCACCTCGCTGCCGCTCTTCGGCAAGTAGCTGCTCTTCACCATGGTCCTTCCTCGTCACCATCTCCATCATCGTGTCCGTGCTCACGCTCAACGTCTACCACCGCAGCGGCGCCACGCATCGCATGCCCGACGCCTTCCACTGGTTCTTCGTCCAGTTCCTGCCCAAGAAGCTCTGCATCAAGCAGCGCGAGGACGGACACCTCGACGCTGCGCTTACGCTCACTGACGACGCCAGCAGCACCATCAGCGTCTCCGGTCAGTTCTGCGTGCGTGCGTGCGTGCGTGCGTGCGTGCGTGCTTGGCGTGCGTGCGTGATTGGCGTGCGTGCTCGCTTGGCGTGCGTGCGCGCGTGCGTGCTTGCTTGGCGTGCGTGCGTGATTGGCGTGCGTGCGTGCGCGCGTGCGCGCGCACGCACGCCTTCCCACTATTTTTCTAACTACCGCCCCCCCCCCCAGTCCCCCAGAATTTTCCCAAGGGATTTTCACCCTGTCTAAAACGATAAATGTGAGTGTTGTGTTTTTTCCGATCTTTTCAGTGTTATATGACCATAAAACAGCTAGATAACACTATTTAGAGCCTATGTATACCCATTTTTTTTTTACAAAAAGCGCTAGTAAAACTCAAAGAATGGCAAGCTACCCCCAACTTTTCGCCCCAGACACCCCTTCCCCCAGAATTCGGCCCTTTACCACCCCCCCCCACACTTCCAAAGCCGTTGTCAGGTATGGTTGTGAGCGTTGCAGAGATTGTTTGACTCGAAATTGACTTGGGTTGGGACCCACGTCAATACGACGGAATCTGGAAGATGTACATATGTACACTACCGTCTGGGCTAATTTGGACTCTAGACATAATTCTCTACACGAAGTGAGTGCACTGGTGAACACAATTTGCTTTGTACATACCTGCCAATGCATTGTACTTGTGTGTATCGCACATTAATTGAGGACATTGAGTCAATCGATCCGTACAACAACCCTGCATACCTACAGGTATTTGCAAAGTACAAGTACGAAATGTTACACTGTAACAATGAATAAAAAGCCGTCTTTTGGATGCATGCTTGCACTTGAACACTTTAGATAGAGATTGAATTCTTTCTATGCGACATTCAAAGCTGCCAGCTCAAGTTTGGCGCGTGGACCTTCACATACACGTTCTTGGATCTGCAGCAGGTGCCCGTGCTTGCACTGCGCAGATTTGATTGAACACCAGTATGCAGCGCATGTCGACTGGTCGCACATGTAGCTACGAGTCATGGGAGATGACGAGCTGATAGAGACTGGAATGAGGGACAAGACAGGAGACTGCAATCATGGATTTCTCGCCAGAGGAATGGATCTGTCAGGATTTCACAGGTCCGTTGCCATATGCAGCATGGCAACTTTTTAATGTGGAACCAGACCTGAACTTGAGGCTTAGGCTGGCTGTAGGCTGACGAATGTTCCACATACCCTTTTATCGCCACGCCGTCTCCCCGAACCCAGCATCGTGCGCGTGAGAGCCCATTCTATACCACTAGGCCATGTAACGTTCCGCTGCCTGCTTCCATTGTTCACTTTTCTACGTACACCTCGTAACCGTGTTCAGTAGCAAGGAGTGGGACCTCATCGAGTTGAGGTCCTGCCGACACGAGGTGGTCTATCCCGGCTGCTGCGGGGTCAGCGCCTACGTCGACGTCACCTTCACCATCGTCCTCAAGCGCAAGTGGCTCTTCTTCACCGTCAACCTCGTCATCCCCGGCATGCTCATCGGTGAGCCCTACGACTTATTTACATACTGATGAGATGAGTACTTCCTGACTTCTAGCCCCATGTGTTGAGCCCTGCAAACGCTGTGCAGCCACACTACGCGACACAGACAAAGCAATGCATTTAAAAGTTTCCAAGATATTTTTATTGAAGTTGCGAGGCACCAACACCACTACCAAGGCTCCAATACACCTCACTTTTCAATTTGCGATTCACAATTTGTGTATGGGCGATTCACAATTCACGATTCGCAATTCCTAAGCTCCTAAGCAACCCCGTGCTTTCGTCAAAATCGCTCGAGAATGTTTCAATGCAGCTTTCAAAGGGAATGTCGGAAAAGTCTTGTAATGCGACGATAATGTATTAGCTAGCACAACAGTATACTCCTGCAGTACCAGTTTCTCTACATAGTGTTCGTACTGTACCGCAAGCTGACCCCTTTTCTCCCCCTTGAGCGATCCTGACGACCTTACAGGCAGTTACAGGCATGGTTTGAATCAGAGTTTCAAGCAGGCACCGCCCCATTGAGCTTCCACACGCCCAGTGTTTGTTAAGAGTCTAGTGTGAAACGTTTTCTGTTAATTAATCTAGCTTCCTCCGTATTCCAAGCAGCTGTTGGTTGGGTGGCGCCTGATCGTTGGGCATTGCAGCGACCACTGCGATTTGTATTTGTGCGAGAAAAAGAAGCCGCTTCAACCCCCCCCCCCCACTAACAGTGGACAGTTTAACGAAAACTTCAGAAATGCCTACCTGAGTCCTGAGAGTGACATTTTGCGTTTTGAGCACAAGCACCTACAATATCAAAATTATGCAACAGCAGCAGCAGTCCAAAGTTAAAATACAGATGTTGTATATGTCACGCATATAAATGGGCAACACATTTGGTTCGCCGAGAAATCGGTTTGTCACCCACCGTTGTATTCTGTTTGGGGGGGGGGGGGTTACCCACCCCCAGGTCAAAAGTTACCCCTCCCCAACCCTCCCCCCCCAGAATTTTTCAAAAGTTTCGCAATTCCTAAGCTCCTAAGCAACCCCCGTGCTTTCGTCAAAATCGCTCGAGAATGTTTCAATGCAGCTTTCAAAGGGAATGTCGGAAAAATCTTGTAATGCGACGATGATGTATTAGCTTAGCTAGCATAACAGTATACTCCTGCAGTACCAGTTCCTCTACATAGTGTTCGTACTGTACCGCAAGCTGAGCCCTTTTCTCCCCTTGAGCGATCCTGACGACCTTTGTGTTCTACATCCCCGCGAGGGACCACAAGGTGACGTTCGCCATCTCGATCCTGGTGCAGCAGACCGTCTTCTACAACACCCTGCTGGACCTGCTGCCGCCGAGCAGCACCTCGCTGCCGCTCTTCGGCAAGTAGCTGCTCTTCACCATGATCCTCGTCACCATCTCCATCCTCGTGTCCGTGCTCACGCTCAACGTTTACCACCGCAGCGGCGCCACGCATCGCATGCCCGACGCCTTCCACTGTTCTTCGTCCAGTTCCTGCCCAAGAAGCTCTGCATCGAGCAGCGCGAGCACGGACACCTCGACGCTGCGCTTACGCTCACCGACGACGCCAGCAGCACCATCAGCGTCTCCGGTCAGTTCTGCGTGCGTGCGTGCGTGCGGAAAGTCCAAGGAAGTTGCTTAGCGTGCGTGCGTGCGTGCGTGCTTGCTTGGCGTGCGTGCGTGCGTGCGTGCTTGGCGTGCGTGCGTGCGTGCGTGTTTGGCGTGCGTGCGTGCGTGCGTGGCGTGCGTGCGTGCTTGGCGTGCGTGCGTGTTTGGTGCGCGTGCGTGCGTGCTTGGCGTGCGTGCATGGCGTGCGTGCATGGCGTGCGTGGCGTGCGTGCGTGCGTGCGTGCGTGCGTGCGTGCGTGCGTGCGTGCGTGTCTGCGGCGTGCGTGCGTGCTCGGCGTGCGTGGCTGCGTGCGCGCTTGGCGTGCGTGCGTGCGTGCGTGCGTGCGTGCGTGCGTGCGTGCTGGCGTGCGTGCGTGCGTGCGTGCGTGTTTGGCGTGCGTGCGTGGTGCGTGTGTGTCGTGCGTGGCGTGCGTGCGTGCGTGCGTGCTTGGCGTGCGTGCGTGCGTTCGTGCGTGCGTGGCGTGCGTGCGTGCGTGCTTGGCGTGCGTGCGTGTTTGGTGTGCGTGCGTGCGTGCTTGGCGTGCGTGCATGGCGTGCGTGGCGTGCGTGCGTGCGCGCGTGCGTGCGTGCGGCGTGCGTGCGTGCGTGCGTGCGTGCGTGCGTGCGTGCGTGCGTGCGTGCGTGCGTGCGTGCGTGCGTGCGTGCGTGCGTGCGTGCGTGCGTGCGTGCGCGCGCGCGTGCGTGCGTGCTTGGCGTGCGTGCGTGCTTGGCGTGCGTGCGTGCGTGCGTGCGTGCGCGCGTGCGTGCGTGCGTGCGTGCTTGGCGTGCGTGCGTGCGCGCGTGCGTGCGTGCTTGGCGTGCGTGCGTGCTTGGCGTGCGTGCGTGCGTGCAAGCGCTGAATGGCAGGCCTGAGCGAGAGCACGAGCGACGCGTTGCGACGGTTTTCGCTGCTGCCCAACCGGCGGGCGAGCCCGTACTTCCTGAGCGTCAGTCAGCACCTGGACAAGCAGATGCGTCTCACGCAGCTCGCGCAGCTGCGCCGACTCCACCCCGACCTC
Organism: Paralinhomoeus sp. GSCO2_6; assembly: GCA_030248085.1. Taxonomy (NCBI): domain Eukaryota; kingdom Metazoa; phylum Nematoda; class Chromadorea; order Monhysterida; family Linhomoeidae; genus Paralinhomoeus; species Paralinhomoeus sp. GSCO2_6. The sequence goes on from JASAMY010001997.1 coordinate 112,937, forward strand.
ATACGGCGCATGGTCGACAACGTCCACTTCATCGCCGACCACTTCCGCTCTCTCGAGGACGAGCAGAAGGCACGTTTTTCTTTGGCAGCCTGCATAGTGTAATTCTGTAGAGTACGGTTTACATGTAGAGTAACAGTACAGTTCATGTGCTGCACTGATGTTCGAGGGTGGCAACATTGTGTACAGTACAGTGTATCAAACACCAATGCGCGCCTTGAAATGTTTTCGCAACAAAACAAATGCCGTTGAATAGATTCTTTCTTTATACAGTTTTGCAAGTGGAAAAGCACGGTTTTGCACTTTTGGGTCTGCACAACATTGTGGTGGTTGAATTTATCGACTCTCCCTCCCCCTCGCCCAGGGGCGTTCATTGGGGGATTTACGGTATCCGGTTTCAACGATTCCTTTTCTGGACAAAATCCTAAAGCGTTCTGCGTCCATGATCCAAATTTCACGGAAATCCGATACGAAAATAAAAAGTTATTCAAGAAACAAATCTGTTAATTGAAAAAAAACACCCTTTATGTGGTAAGTAGATGTGCGAGGCACCAGGACAGTACAGTGCATTTACGCTTTGCTGACGCGTTAGGGCCTGCAGCATAGAGTCGAGGAAAAGTGGAGCAAATAGCAATGCGCGCAATCAAAATGTTTTGGAAACAATTCAAATGCTCTTGAGAGTAGTTTCTCAGTTCAATGAGTGATGGATGGACCAGCATGCTTATCAGCTGTTCAGATCTCGGAGGAGTGGAGCTACGTGTCGATGGTGATCGATCGACTGTTCCTGATCATCTTCACGGTGATCAACGTGATCGGCACCTTTCTGATCCTGCGGAACGCGCCGGCGCTGACGGCCCACCGGCAGGCGCAGAGTCAGTGGATGGCGATCAAGCCCCTCGGCGGAGACACCATGGAACAGTACTACCAGAACATCACCAGCGCCCTCCTACGGCGCCCCAAATGACGTACCCTCTTTTGAAGCTGGAACTGGTGCTGCTTTGGTTATTTATTGACTGATTGACCGTCAATAAATGTACCAATAGCGCAGTGAAATGACTAAAGCCAAGAGCGTACACCTACCTACATTGCCGCGTGCAGATGTTTCGAAACTCTTACAGAGTTGCTTGATTTGAATTTTTGCTTTAACTGTACGAACTAATCGTACGTCAAATGTTTCTGCCTCACTACACCATGCCGCGTGTTTGTTCTACTTGACGATTATTGGGGAGCACCTCCTCGCAACTATCTATCTATATTACTAATACTAAAGCACAATGTCTGTGTGTGTGTGTGTGTGTGTGTGTGTGTGTGTGTGTGTGTGTGTGTTTTGCAGAGCAGAGAGTTGTGCTGGATGAATTGGGCTGAAATTTTGCATGAAGCTTCATTGGGAAACTTCACCTCATTTAAGGGCCGGATTTGCGATATCTACCGTAATCCGTGAGTTATGCAAATTTCGCATACGTGTTTGATCGAATTTGAGAATTCAGTGTCAATTCTGCTTGGAATATACCTATGTAATCGACCGTGCTGATCACGAATATCGCATCCGTTTTCCAATCTGCTACAGTAATGACAAGATGTAGCATTATCCTTTTCTACAGTAGTATGACTGTTTGTGGGTTCTGTCTGCTATGCAGCACAGAGTTCTGCTGGATGGATTGAGCTTGAGCTGAAATTTTGTATGAAGCTTGCTTGGCACATTTTACCATCAAAATAAGAGTGGTACCACTGAAGCTATCGTAATGTATGCGTTATGCAAATACAAATAAATTATATGATAATACAGCACATTTTATGCGTGCTTCTGACTTATCAGAAGTGTTTAGAAGCAGTTCTGTACAGATCAATGGTGTAGTGCTTATGATGTCCGTTACTTTTCTGGAGGTCCTGGGATCAAACCTCTGCCATAAAAATACTTGTAACTTTTTTGTTTGTATTACACGCACATGGACGCGCGCGCGCGCACGCACGCACGCACGCACGCGCGCACGCACGCACGCACACGCACATGGACATTGACATGGACATGGACACGGACACGCGCACGCACGCGCACGCACGCGCACGCACGCGCACGCACGCACGCACGCACGCACGCAAGCACGCACGCACGCACGCAAGCACGCATGCACGCACGCACGCACGCGCGCACCCACGCACGCACGCGCACTCATGCACCCACGCACACACACCCACACATGGACACAGACACGCGCACGCACGCACGCACGCACGCACGCACGCACGCACGCACGCACGCACGATCATGCACGCACGCATGCACGCACGCACGTGCACGCACACGCACGCACGCACGCACGGACGCACGCACGCACGCACGCACGCACGCACGGACGCACGCACGCACGCACGCACGCACGCACGCACGCACGCACGCACGCACGCACGCACGCACGCACGCACGCACGCACGCACGCACGCACGCACGCACGCACGCACGCACGCACGCACGCACGCACGCACGCACGCACGCACGCACGCACGCACGCACGCACGCACGCACCCACGCACGCACGCACGGACTCGCGAGTGGGCGCACGCACGCATGCGCGTGTATGTGTTAGCGTTTTAGTGGTGCGTTGTTTTAGTTTTTCTTGGCGTTGAGCACTGATCGTCGACGCACTAAACGTAATAAATGAAATATTGTGGTGTGTTTCGCCCGGTCCAATGGCCCAATGAACTTGGATTTCCCCGAAAAGAAAACGGCTGAAAACAATTGATGCGTCCGCGTCCGCTGCTGCGTCCGATGAAAACTTTCTTAATTTTAGGCTTTGCTTAGGCTTAGTCCAGACTTTGCTTAGGCTTATGCTTAGGCTTTGATTTGGCTTAGGCTTATGCTTCGCTTAGGCTTAGGCTTAGGCTTCGCTTAGGTTTCGGACGCAGCGGACGCGAACGAAGCAATTGTGTTTTGCCAAAAAAAAAGACGACGTAAGGAAGCCACAAGCCCAAGCCCGCCGAAAACCGCCCGCCCACGGCGCGCTGGAATGGAATCAGAAGCGTCGGACCACGATCCTAGCTTAGACCAGGTCCAAAGGCCTTGCGCCTGCAGATCAAGGTGCATGAACATATGTGAGCAATCATGCAGATTACAAAAAAGCCAATTATTATTAGCTGACTCTGAAGGGCTGATTTAAAACTGCCCACTGGGCCCACTGCCTATATGGGATTTATGGTGTGTCTGCTCAAGATGGTATAGTGCCTAATTTTTACTATCGAATGTAATGACTGAAGATGTAATGACGCAAGAATAAAGCGTTACAACAAAAAAGGTGAAATGTTTTCCTGTATTGCAGAAGTGCATTGGTTGCATTGGTTGACTTCCTTTGGCTTTTGCTGCAGCACTTTACAGATTCGTCATTGTTGTTTTTAAACTGAGCATTCCCAGCATGATTTTATGACACATTGTATTGATGATGAGTCACTACTGAGGACATGAAAATATTGATACTGAATCACTTCCTAAGCACGTTTTTGATGATGAATGACAAACGACAAAAAAGGATTGTAAAGGTTTTCTCAGATATAGCAACAACTCTCTCCCTCTTCTCGCCCCCACCCCTCATTGGTCATTGAGCTACTCGACCTTTGAGGGCCCTCGGGGCGATAAATTATTTCTCGGGTCTCTCCCATTTTCTCCAGCCCCCCTCCCTCCCCCTTGCATGGGGTCATGGTCTTCTTTGTGTGCGCGTTTTGTGCGTGTTTCGGATTGTTCGTGTTGGGTTGCAAACTTGCGAGAGCAAAACGTTTCTGAACATACAACACATACAAACAGACACACCGACAAGCCTATGCTCTCCCCCTCCCCCCCCCCGCCACATAGCATCACCACAGAAAATAAAACAAAACTTCTGCAAATGAGTCTCAGCGCATGTCTCCAATTTACGTCGTGGGTGTGTTGATATGAAATTTATTTAAAACAAAGTGGGTGTTACAAGTAATTCTTTAGTATTCCTCCAAATGCGTTGGTTGACATGCATTGGCTTTGGTTGACATGCATTCCAACAATTTGCAGTTTCATCATTGCAGTCATTCATCATTGTACAAGTGCGTATTCTCAACATTATTTTATTTCATGAGACAAATTGATGTTGAACCACTTTGGAGCACTTTGCAAGCAGGAGTCCTGAGTTGAAGCGGCTAGTATACGATGTTTTTGAGCACCTAATAATCGAAGTTTGCTCACCATAAACTATGAATCATCACATAATTCTGAGACCTGCTCACCCATTTTTGATGATCTAATTAGCCGTAGTTTGCGCACCTAAACCTTATAGATGATCACCTAATGAAGAAACTTGCCCCGCCTATACTGTAGTGTACCTATAATAGCATAACAAATTTTCGGCAGCTTGTACTTGAGGGCACCATTGAAGCAACGGTGCTATGGGAGGGGGCCATAATTAGAGAATTTACAGTATGTTTTGTTAAGCGACTAACGGGCAGTTATTGTCACATGACTCAAACGCTCGGCATAATGTAGAGAGTCTAAAACATTTTGGATACAGCGCATTCGCATTGTCCGGTGCTGCAGAGCCTACTGTAACTGGGGGAGGGGGTTTGAGGGGTTACCCCACCCACTATTTTCCCAACACCCACCACCTCCCAAATCTCCCACCAAAATTTTCCCAAAGGATTTTCACTCTGTCTAAAACGATAAAAGTGAGTAAATGCTTATGTACAGGCTTGGGTAAAAAAGGTTTCATTTTTTTAATCAAAAAATTAAAAAAACAAAAACAAACTTTTTTTATTAAATGTTCCCAGAGACCGTTTTGAACGGTAAATCAATGTTGCAGAAGGTGTTTTATGCCTAGTAGAGTGTCAATAACAGCTAACTAATGCATTAAAAGCCTGTTGAAGTGCACGGCTTTAGTCAACTTTTTACTGCTGACAGTTTTTTTTATTGAGTTGGACTATGACTAGGACTATCGAGATTTGGCTAGAAAGCGTCTGGAACATCTCGATTAGTCCTAATTATGGTCAGTTAGCTCATCCAGGCTGCTACTAAGTAAGTAGGTAAAGGGTGTTTTTTTAACTTATCACATTTCTTTTTTGAATAACTTTTGTTTCTTTTGTCGGATTGTTATCAAATTTGGAACACTTATACTCAAGACTTTGGGATTTTGTCTGAAAAAAAAGAATCGTCGAATTCGGTTGAGGATTCCGAGAGTTATAGCGCTCCAAATCAGAGGTCGCTTTTTGGGCAGATTTTACAAACGAAATCGATTGAATCGTAACTATCCAGTACTGTATGCCAAATTTCAAACGGCAAACTTTGCTTTTGACTGGCGCAGCTCGTCTAATACGGTCGGTGCACAGAATTCTCTGCTGCTGCTCAACTGAAACCGCCCCCTATCCATCCGCCCTCCCCCACTCCATACCAACCTAATGGCCCAGGTGGTTCGCCATGTGAAATCTGCCCAAAAAGCGACATTTGATTTGGAGCGCCATAACTCTCGGAATCCTCAACCGAATTAGACGATTCTTTTTTCCAGACAAAATCCCAAAGTCTTGAGCATAAGTGCTCCAATTTTATAACAATCCGACAAAGAAAACAAAAGTTATTCAAAAAAGAAATGTGATAATTTAAAAAAAACACCCTTTATATAAGGATTAAATTCACTAAAACCATCGTTACGCACGCACGCACCGGAAGCACGCGCGCACGCATCTACGCACGCAACCACGCACGCACGCACGCACGCACGCACGCACGCACGCACGCACGCACGCACGCACGCACGCACGCACGCACGCACGCACGCACGCACGCACGCACCCACGCACGCACGCACGCACGCACGCACGCACGCACGCACGCACGCACGCACGCACGCACGCACGCAAGCACGCACGCACGCACGCACGCACGCACGCACGCACGCACGCACGCACGCACGCACGCACGCACGCACGCACGCACGCACGCACGCACGCACGCGCGCACGCACGAACGCACGCACGCACGCACGCACGCACGCACGCACGCACGCACGCACGCACGCACCCACGCACGCACGCACGCACGCACGCACGAACGCACGCACGCACGCACGCACGCGCGCACGCACGCCCGCCCGGCCGCACGCTTGCACGCACGCACGCACGCACTCACGCCCGGGCGCACGCATGCACGCACGCACCAGAAGCACGCGCGCACGCACGCACGCACGCACGCAGGCACGCACGCGCGCCTTCTACGAGTGCCGCATCGAAGACGAAGAGGAGATGTATTAGATGATTACTCATTCATTCATGAAATTGTAGTAGAAGCTGTGGGTTGGGGATAAGACCAATTCTTCCTCAACTTTTCAATAGACGTTATTCTGACCATCGAAGCTCGCGCGCGCGCACGCGCGCACGCACGCACGCACGCACGCAAGCACGCACGCACGCAAGCACGCGCGCACGCCCGCACGCACGCACGCACGCACGCACGCACGCACGCACGCACGCACGCACGCACGCACGCACGCACGCACGCACGCATACACGCACGCTCGCACATACACACGCACACACATACGGACAGGCAGGCACAAAAACGCGCCATCATCAGCAACGCACGCAAAAGTGTCCGAATACCGAACTTTTTTCCCGCCCAAAAACATAGTGGAGCTGCGGATTCGGACACTGCGGTGCGTTACTGTTAAATAGAGAAAAAGTGTCCGAATACCGAACTTTTTTCCGCCCTAAAACATAGTGGAGCTGCGGATTCGGACACTTTTGCGGTGCGTTACTGTTAAATAGGGCAAAAGTGTCCGCGGACACTTTTGCGGGGCGTTACTCGGAAAAGGAGGCGTAGAGCACCGGAAAAGAGGCCGAATACCGTACTTTTTTCCCGCCCAAAAAATTTGTGGAGGTGGGGTTTCGGACTGTTTTGCGTTACTTTAGTTTTAAATAGGCAAAAAGTGTCCGCGGACACTTTTGCGGCGCGTTACCGGCCAATGTACAGGAGAATTATGCGGCCCCATCCTTCAAAGGCACAGAAATTGGTCGATGGGGCCGCAAACTACCCCTGGGCCCCTTTTTTTAGCACTTTTTGGACAAATTTAACAAAGTTTTTTTCCAATTTTAAGGGAAAGGAGGGAAAATCTCAGATCTCTAACCAGAGGGAGGGAAACCAGAGGGAGGGATACCAGAGGGAAACCAAGGTACCTAGGCAACAGGACTGTTAGTATTGAAAGAGTCCCATGAATTTCGGTGATACTACAAGCACATGTACGACACGTGTGCATTCAACTACTTCAAGTAGGAGCGTCAGGCAGCATTCCAGGTAACCTACACGACTTCAGTCAGAGGAAGAAAGAAGGCGGCAAGCTGGAGACCCACTGATTTGGGGCCGCACACGGTCGCCACGGTGCACGATAGTGACACGCTGCTGGTGCTGGCCGAGAAAACAGGACTCACCAAAGTCGAGTCCAAGAGCGGCGCCGTCGGCCAGCGACACTGAAGTGTGTGTCAAATTCGTTGAGACTGGAGGTTTTTCTTAAAAATATCGAAGGTGCTTGAGAAAATTAATTAGTGCTTGATTTAAAGACAGGCGGAGCTCTGTCCTCCACTGACCTTTATTTTAAAAATTTTGAAAACGCGCGCCTTGCAACATTCTTAAGGAATCCGATGTTTTAAAGAAAAAACTTCAGTCTCAACGAATTTGACACCGACTTTAGTTCTGCGCTCTTACACCTACGCCTCGCCAGCTTCGAATGCAGTGAATTCTGACGAGGATGCTTCTTGCGTCAGATTATCAATAAATCATTTTGTTAGCCAAATTTTGTTGGTTAGTTAGATCGCGGCATTTGCTTTGGTGCATCAAATAAGGTATAATCTTCATCATCCATGATCAAATAATCTTCAGGGGGTTTTCGCAAAGCGCAATGAAACGACGTGAAATGTTTCAAACTCACTACATTAAGCCTTGTGTTTGATGGTGTACGTAATCGTACGAACACTTTCGGGTCATCGCCACCAAACAAATGTGAGCTTTGGTTAGTGATGTCACCAAAAATAAAAATTTAATTAACTAAATAATTCAAAATAATATTTTAAGTACATTAAAAAAACAAAAATTGTTAAAAAAAATAATTCTGTCATGCAGATTTTTTTAATTAAAAATTAAATAAATAATTATTTGGAATTTTTAAAAGTTAAAAATTAAATAAATAATTCTCTGCAATATTTTTTTAACAATTTTTTGATCACACGCTTCAAAAATTGATTTTTTTAATAGACTTTTCAAGTAGTTCATGGCAAGTTTGTCTTTTCCCATTGATTATTGGTGTTCATTTTGTCTTCCTCTACCACCATATCATCATTGGCATTTTGCTACCATCAAGTTTATTGTCTTTCCTTTCAGTCCTCTCACACTCAGTGGACTGTGTGTTCATTTGTAATCACTAGAGGCGCGCGCGGCCTTCGGCCGCCATGTATACATTAAGGCATGAAGTAATTGATTTTGCATACGACGTCGACGTGATCAAAATTCAAGGATATGCGTAGCTTCTCGTCTTTTGCTTGTGTGGGTGAGTGTTCTATAGGACAGTTGTCAGCATTGAGGGACCCAAACTCCATGATCCCCTTTTGAACGTGAGGGCGTGCACCCCGTTGACAGAAATTGGCCCAAATTCTGTGCTCCTCTGTTGATCGTGAGGGCGTGCACTCCATTCACTTTGATCGTGAGGACACATCTACGCTCTCCGTTACAGAAAATGGCCCAAATTCTGTGCTTTCTCTCTGTATCGTTGCGAGGAGCATACACTCCGTTTGAGAAAATTGGCCCAAATTCTGTGCTTCTCTGTTGATCGTGAGGGCGTGCACTCCGTTAGCAGGAAATTTGGCCCGAATTCTTGTGCTTCTGTGTTGATCGTGAGGGCGTGCAATCCGTTGACAGAAATTGGCCAAAATTCTGTGCTCCTCTGTTGATCGTGAAGGCGTGCACCCCGTTGACAGAAATCGGCCCACATTCTGTGCTCCTCTGTTGGGCGTGAGGGCGTGCGCCCCCCATTTCGACAGAAATTGGCCCCAATTCTGTGCTCCTCTGTTGACGGTGAGGCATCACACTGGCCCCCGTCGACAGATATTGGCCCAAATTCTGTGCTCCTCTGTTGGTCGTGAGGGCGTGCACTCCGTTGACAGAAATTGGCCAAAATTCTGTGCTCCTCTGTTGATCGTGAGGGCGTGCACCCCGTTGAGTTGACAGAAATCGGCCCAAATTCTGTGCTCCTCTGTTGATCGTGAGGGCGTGCACCCCGTTGACAGAAATTGGCCCAAATTCTGTGCTCCTCTGTTGATCGTGAGGGCGTGCACCCCGTTGACAGAAATTGGCCCAAATTCTGTGCTCCTCTGTTGATCGTGAGGGCGTGCACTCCATTGACAGAAATTGGCCAAAATTCTGTGCTCCTCTGTTGATCGTGAGGCCGTGCACCCTGTTGAGTTGACAGAAATCGGCCCAAATTCTGTGCTCCTCTGTTGATCGTGTAGGCGTGCACCCCGTTGGCCAGAAACTGAGCCCAAATTCTCTGCTCCTCTCTTGATCGTTAGAGAGCGTGCACCCCGTTGACAGAAATTGGCCCAAATTCTGTGCTCCTCTGTTGATCGTGAGGGCGTGCACCCCGTTGACAGAAATTGGCCCAAATTCTGTGCTCCTCTGTTGATCGTGAGGGCGTGCACCCCGTTGACAGAAATTGGCCCAAATTCTGTGCTCCTCTATTTTTTTGATCGTGAGGGGCGCGGTACACACCTGTTCTTAGAGGTGACAGAAATCGGCCCAAATTCTGTGCTCCTCTGTTGATCGTGTTGGCGTGCACCCCGTTGACAGAAATCGGCCCAAATTCTGTGCTCCTCTGTTGATCGTGAGGGCGTGCACCCCATTAAAACAAAGTGGCCCAAATTCTGTGCTCCTCTGTTTGATCGGGCGTGCGTGCCGCCCGTTGATAAAAAATGGCCCAAATTCTGTGCTCCTCTGTTTGATCGTGTAGGCGTGCACCCCGTTGACAGAAATCGGCCCAAATTCTGTGCTCCTCTGTTGATCGTGAGGGCGTGCACCCCGTTGACAGAAATTGGCCCAAATTCTGTGCTCCTCTGTTGATGGTGAGGACGTGCACTCCGTTGACAGAAATCGGCCCAAATTCTGTGCTCCTCTGTTGATCGTGAGGGCGTGCACTCCATTTTGACAGGGATTGAGTGCGCCAAAGTAGGTGCTCCTTTGTGTTGATCGTGAGGGCGTGCACCCCGTGACAGAAATTGGCCCAAATTCAAAATTGGCCCAAATTCTGTGCTCCTCTGTTGATGGTGAGGACGTGCACTCCATTGACAGAAATCGGCCCAAATTCTGTGCTCCTCTGTTGATCGTGAGGGCGTGCACTACATTGACAGAAATTGGCCCAAATTCTGTGCTCCTCTGTTGATCGTGAGGGCGTGCACCCCATTGACAGAAATTGACCCAAATTCTGTGCTCGTCTGTACATGCGTTAGTTCGTGCGTGCGTGCGTGCGTCCGCGCGTGCGTGCGTGCGTGCGTGCATGCGTGTACGTGCGTGCGTGCGTGCGTGCGTGCGTGCGTGCGTGCGTGCGTGCGTGCGTGCGTGCGTGCGTGCGTGCGTGCGTGCGTGCGTGCGTGCGCGAGTGCGTGCGTGTATGTCCGTGCGCTCGTGCGAGCATGCGTGCGTGCGTGCGTGCGTGCGTGCGTGCGGGCGTGCGTGCGTGCGTGCGTGCGTGCGTGCGTGCGTGCGTGCGTGCGTGCGTGTATGTCCGTGCGTGCGCGCGAGCGTGCGTGCGTGCGTGCGTGCGTGCGTGCGTGGGTGCGTGCGTGCTTGCGTGTGTGCATGTGTGTATGTGCGTGTGCGGTGCGTGCGCGCGGCGTGCGTGCGTGCGTGGGTGTACGTGCGTGCGCGGGTGCGTGTGTGGGTGCGTGCGTGCGTGGGTGTACGTGCGTGTGCGTGCGTGCGTGTACGTGCGTGCGTGCGTGTGTGCATGTGCAAATGAGCATGCGCAAAAGACTCGTCACATCACGTTCAGGCGAGTCATTTGATACACAGTTCAACTATGCACAGTTCATTTGGAAGTTTCCCAATTAGGCAAGCTACAATGTACCACAACTACAGTACGCATTTGCATAATCGTGCGTAAGTACGCGCAAACGACTCATGACGTTGAGGCGAGTCATTTGATATGCAATTCATCCATGTGCAATTCGTTTGGTAGTGTTAATCTGTGCTGCAACATTTGAAAATGCGCCATAACTACGGTATGAATTTGCATATTAAAAATCGACCATGCCCATGACCATCTCGGGGTCGCGAGGATTCGATCGAGCCATCGCGCGTGCACGTACGTCAAGCGGTTCGCGAGTTTACCTGTCACAAACAAACAAACAAACAAACACACACGTACGTACGCAGGCGCATTTGTAGGTAGACTAGAGGCGCATGCGGCCTTTGGCCGCCATGTGTACATTAATGAATAAAGCAACTGATTTTGCATATGATGGTCAATGTGATCATGCTGTGCAAGCAGGTGCGCGATGGGCGTTCACACCGTTGACAGTCGGTGGCACCAAATTCACTGCTGCTCTGTTGATCCGCAATGGGTGTTTCACCCCGTTGATAGTTGGTGGCGCCAAATTCCTGTCGTCTTCTCAGTCGTCGTCGGTTGGTTGCTCGTCAAAACGATACTGGCAGCCAGCAGCTCTGAATACGGACGCAGACGCAGACGCAGACGAATATCAGACGCCTATGTTACTTCTCTGGAAACTACAGTTTAATTGAGCTTCAATGTGATAAGCGCTGTGAAACAACGGCAAAACGGGTTTTCATCATCTCCATTAGTCGTTGCAACCAACGCACTATTTCGACGAAGAACTCAGGATCAATATTCCGCTGGTCAGCTTTATCGATTTCCCGACGGCACTCGTCACTGTGCTCGCCATGCTCAAACCTGCTCAACCGATGTTGCAATTTGCCTTCTGGGTATATATAGTAGTCTTTTTATGCAATCGGATTCACCACCGTGCGGAAAAGTTAATAACTCCCGTCCCTTCGGGGTTGGTGCAGCTGGTTTGGGGTTCCAGCACCTCAGCTCTAGGGCTATATGTTCTTCCCCTCCGCTTCGGCCTGTGAAAAGGTGCCCGGGGGAGACGTCTTGCCGGATGGATTCCCTTGCCTGAGGAGGAGGGCAGAGGTGCTTCGTGCTGTCTCTGCAACTTCCGCGCGGTGGCATTTTTTTTTCTCTTTTTCGCTTTTCTGGAAAGGCACAGCGACAGCGCGAGAAAAACCGTTGACAGGAGAATAAATCCGCGTTGGTGGATCCATCAAGAATCAAACCCGTAATTGGAAACCCGTAACGCAAGAGGCCGTATCTCTGCCAGTGTGCCGGCCGGTGCCTGAGCTGAGGTAGGTGAAAATTGTTAGCCTGAGCGTTCGCGCTGCGAAATTCGCGTTGCTAACGTGAACGCAACAGTCTGATAAAATCATAGATTTTCATGCTTCTTCATACAATCGTCCTCGGACTGCTCCGACAACAGAGCAAAATAGGGTGACCCCAAGAACATGTTCTGCATTTGTACTCTACAACATCCCGAATTTCCATTGCGTGTCGGCAAAATGGAGTGCCGCAGGCAGAGACTGTTCGCCACAATCTGAAGTGCAAAACATGTTGTTTAAGAAAATCTGCTACTTTTACCTACATATATACCTACATACCTACATATACCTACACATACATATATACTTATATATACCGTCCTACATATATACGGTACCTACATATATACGGCAATATACGGTAACGCTAGGAAAACTGCTCCGTAACAATGATCTTTCCCAGAACTGGAGAACGCGAAATTGTGAATTATCACCACGAACCAGCCGCTTATTAGCGTGCGTGCGTGGCGACTGCTAGAGCTGTGTGCCCGTATTTCGTGCGGCTTTTTTGTTGTTTTTTGTTCTTTTGTTATTTCTAGTTGTCATTGTTTTAAGGGGAAAAAGTTGGTTGGATAGCATGCGCATATTAATCTGTCGTATGTATTTAAACACAAAAGCCTATGAGTACAGCCTAAAGTGAGCCAAAAAAACTAGCTTAATTCTCTCAGCAAATTCTAAAAAAGATTATCAAGAAGGCCTGAACTTAATTCTTTTATCAACAAAGATCTTTGTCTGTTTTTTTTTAATTGTGCCGCTTACAGCAAGTAGACGCGTCATTTTGTTTTGAAACTGCACAGGCGTCTACAACTCACATTTTTAGAAAGAAAAGCTTCTGAAGTAATTTGTGCTAGGTGCTGTTAATCTTGAGTTATGGTTTACTTTGTGAGTCAGTGCTTGTGCACAGTGGGTTTGACTGTCAGTGCTTTGGCGCGATCCGTAAGGCATCAGACTACCGATCGAGAGGTCGCCAGTTCAACTCCCGATGGCGGCTTTGCTTTTGCACGTGTCCCTGCAAGAGGGATAACGACTTGTTGCCCCACCCTTCCACTTTGGTCTTTTCTCTAGGTTCTGCCGATTTTTTTTTTTGATTTTTCGAACTTGTGGAAAGTTTGAAAAGCATGCGCGCGTGCGTGCGTACATACGTGCGAGCGTGCGTGCGTGCGTGCCTGCATAGGTTTTATCGTATCAATGTGTGTCTTACGAAAAAACACTGTATTAAGGAAAAATTTGCAGGTGGCTGCAAAAAAAGGTGAATATGTGACGCTATTTTGTTAAAGTCCAGTTTGAAAAAGAGGGGTATTAATTAAGGCATGCCTCATTGGTGTATAGCCACCTACACTTTGCAGCTGATCAACTTCAGTTTGAACAAACCGTGTATAAAAACTGAACCAAACGCAGCAACACGTCACATATTCGGCATTTGTTGTGTGAGCCATCCTCATTCAGCCAAAACGCAACAGCAATCCTTTAACATCTCATCTCTCTCTGACAATGCGTTGCCATTGGCCATTACCATGGACCTGGCACAGCCACATTTCCTGGTTAAATAATCGGCACCCTGCTAACATTTGTGACATGTGGGTTGCCACTACAGTTAGTGATGTGCATGCATACATACTGTACTGGCTCCATTCGTCAGTCCCCTTTTGGCATTTCAACCAATGATGAACTGCTTCTACAACGTTTGCATAGTGCAATGCACCATTTTACATCTTGTGAGTGCTTACGTGTATGCATGCGTGCCTGCGCGCGTGCGTATGTACGTGCGCCTGCATCGTGTTCCATGTACAAGATCATGGGGTCCTTCCTGCCTGTCTCGCAACCATGTGGCATTCAGTCATGCGGCATATGTGAATGCACTGTGTTCCAGTCTAGTTACGTCCTAAAAATTGCCACTGCACCTTCCTATGCACGCGAACACAAAAAAAAATAAAATTAATTGGGAGTGGGAAAATATGGCTGCGAACACAAAAAATGCCGAATATGTGACGTGTTGCTGCGTTTGGTTCAGTTTTTATACACGGTTTGTTCAAACTGAAGTTGATCAGCTGCAAAGTGTAGGTGGCTATACACCAATGAGGCATGCCTTAATTAATACCCCTCTTTTTCAAACTGGACTTTAACAAAATAGCGTCACATATTCACCTTTTTTTGCAGCCACCTGCAAATTTTTCCTTAATTGTCCTTGCACCATAAGGAACCGCTGTCACTCAAGGATAGATTTTTAGCATTCGAGCCAGTCTAGCATTTACCAGCAGTGATATCCTCAAAGGAATCAATTTCTTGGGTTGTTACGTCTTCTACTGGGTCGGCACCATCTTGTACGGACAGGATTTGAATGTCCCTGTCTATCTGCAAACACTCATCATAGTGATAATTCACAGGTGTAGAGGGTGAGTTGAAAAAGTATCGCTTATGCCGCTCATCATCGGCTTTACGGTTGGGCTGGTGCTGCATGTGGACTGTACACGTAGTGTGGTTTACCTTTCCCTTCATCTCATGTTGCTGAAGCAGGTACTGACTGATGACGTCATCCGTGACGTCATCCCCAGTGGTGATGACGTCATCATGGACGAGGGCCCACAGATCGTCAAGCGTTAGTTGCATGTGGACTGTTTCGAAGCGAATGGTCTTGTTCTCAAGCCCCTCGACGATAACTTGAAGCGACTGCAATGGTTCAAGCGGTTTCAGTGTTCCATGCAAACCGTAAATCCTCCAATAGTGCCCCCGGGGCACTATTTTTTCAACCTCTCCTTACCCGGGGGCACTATTGGAGAGGGGGGCACTATTGGAGGGGGGGGGCTTCTATTATTTCAACCTAAAAATTTTGAATGGTAATGCTAGTTTCGCTGTCAAAATTGCCGATTTTTCGGTGATTTTGATCACTTTTGCCACATTTATGGTTGATTTTGATTTACCGTTAATAGTTGCTGAAACGTACTATTATTGGTTAGCAGTAGTGTGTATACACGATGTAAATGTACCTACCACTATATTTTTGCCCATAAAAGGCAGATGGCACAACATACCCCTTACCCCCGGGGGCACTATTGGAGGGGGGGCTCTATTATTTCAACCTTGCCATACCCGGGGGCACTATTGGAGGGGGAGGCACTATTGGAGGGGGGGCTTCTATTGGAGGATTTACGGTATATGTAACTGGGGCACCATTTTCCCAACACCACTCCCCCAGACCCCCAACCCCCCAGAATTTTCCCAAGGGATTTGCACCTTGTCTAAAACGATACAAGTTGGTAATTGTTGGTGTTTTCAGTGCTGTATGACAATAAAACAGCTAAATTACACTATTTAGAGCCCATTGTTGACCCATTTTTTGACCAAAAAGTACCAGCATAAGTCACAAAATGGTAGGCTAGTCTACCCCAACTTTTTGACCCAGCTACATACCCTCCCCCTCCCCCCACTCTGCCAGACCCGGTTACAGGTACGGTATGCCATGGTTTAGATGACGACTTTTCTACAGTCATCATACCCAGGTGTACGCAATTCGACAAAAATTCGCTGCAGATTATGGCAGAACTGGGTATTGAGCGCAAAGCTCGACTAGCCATGAGAAAATATTGATGAGAAAACGGACAAAAACAGCAAAACTAGCCAACTTTGGAGGCGTCATCCGAGTCCCTCTGTGCCGTCAGTACCGCCGTTACCGGCGCTGCGTCGATTGCTAAGAAAAACGCCTCCTCGCGATTTGAATTTAAATGTCGAAACGCAGACCAAAAAAGCGAAGTTCACCCGCGAAAAGCAGCGTTGCGCACATGGCCGCCAAACCTATCGGCGCAGTCTCCATTTTGCAGTGCGCGCGCGCGCAATATGCGAACCGTTACGAAGCGAGCCTATAATCTAGCCGACCGCCGTGGGTGTGACTGACTGCAGAATTGATCCGGCCTACCCCTCTCCCATACATGAACAATGGCGCGCTTGTCGCACGCTTCGGCGGTTGTTCGGTTTGGAGATGTGAGCGAGAGCAAATTGGTTGGATCGTCCGAGCGTGGCGGCGACAGTTGCGCGCGGACCACAACAACACGCCAATTTGCGAGGAGAAATGCACGCGCACAAGCCCAGTGCGTGCGTGTGTCTGCTTGTGAGTATGACGTGATGAGAGGTGCCGCATGTAGTACTGATGTTTGACCATTTATTGGAATCACCCTGTATTGCTTCAGATAGCGACGACGATGAGGACTCCAACGAATTGTGACGAGACTGACGAAGGTAAGGCTACGCTAGTAGCACTACAATACTAGTCAAAGTCGATTTAAAGTTTCTGCATTGGAGCACGGCTGTTTTTGAATTTTTTTGTTCTTTGGGACGTACTTTGGACGATGGCTACGCTACTGGAGCAACGTCCACCACTCATGCAAGTATCGTCACTACACAGCCTGGAAATGGAAAGAGACTGGATGGAATCCCAAAAGGGGCAAGCAGCAGTAGTAAACGGAAGCACAACGGAAGTGACGACTACAATTGACAAACCGACAGGAGAAACTGGTTTGGATCTCTTCTAATTTGCGCAATTTGCAAGCAAGTCGAGGGAATTTTCTTTCGATACACTCTTAAACTGTAGCCATATCACGTGTTCTTGGGGGCACCAAATAGGGGAGACACGATTACCGTAAATCCTCCAACGAACTTTATCAACACGGTTCCCACTATGAACAGCGATATAGAACAGATAATAGTGATTAGACAATTAGATAGGTATGCGTGATACGAAGTTGTTTAGGAACCGAATAAATGATCACAGAGAACAAGACACCGGCACGCTATCGAGTCTTGCAAGTGTGTGCGAGGAAGCTGCCGAATTTGCCAATGCGTAAAATTGCCTGACAACATTATTTGCATGCATGGGTTTTGGCTGGCAACAAATTTGCTCTGTCCATGAAAATGAAGCACCACACATACCTGACTTACCAACCGTTGAGAATGGTACTCGAATGAATTTGGTCGACTTTTTTTGGTCGTCACTTGTTGACAATGTTTTTTGGTGTGGTGACAATCATCTACTTCACCACACGGTCTTCTCAAGTCGTCACATCCGCTAATGTGAATGTTGAAACGCACCACTTCAATTTATGGAGCAATATCATCATGTATTCCCATCCTGCGTCTGACAGCCCGACCTACACATTCGGAAGAGTAAAGTTGACAAACTTGAGCACAAGCTATCGCAGAAGTGGTGAAGCTCGAGCTGTGCAGCGTGCTCAAGATGGTAATGAATTTTACATATTTGCACATAGGTAGGCGCCTATAGTATGTAGATGTCATGTGAATTATAAACAGTATAAAATATTATACCTAGATGTACAGGATGAGTCGCAGCATGCCTTGTCTTGTTGTGATTGACTTGATTACTGTACCCATACCGTATACCTTATGATTTGCGTTATTCGGGCCATGTCTTAGTGGGGTGGAGGGGGCTGCGCATTTGGAAGGATAGATGTGTGGGGAGCTTTGATGGGTTAAGCTTGTGCGGTGATTTCACTTTGGACACTAGCAGCACTACCCAGACTCAGACACAGATGCAATGGGCTGATTGTGAGGAGGTGGGTTAGTTTTAGGCATGTACAGTATTTTGTGCTGTGACTTATTGATTGATTGATTGATTGTACAGTATTTTGATTATAATTTATTGATTGCCCAACATCGATGTCTTTGTCTGTTAGCATTAGATTGATTGATTTTTGGCTTAGCTATTTTTCAAAAACTTTTCAAGGTCTAGTGCTGCTCCTGAAATCACCATCACCAGTGATTTGGAGGCTGCCCAAAAAGGCACCTGTGGAGTTAAAATCAGAAAACCTGAAAAAATTTAACATTGGAGTGTACTTGCAGCCTTTGTATCAGGCCCAGAAGATTAAACATTCAACAGGCTATAATTAAAAGTCCCATTACACTCTCCAGCTTCCTTTACATAAAAATAAAAACCAGCTTCTCAATTTATAAAAAAAGTATTCATTTTGCTTCACCAGCTGGAAATATTGGAGAGGAGGCAGTATTAGAGGATTGATGGTAGGTATGTATAACTGTACAACTAAAGACCATGTTTGTACTGAAGAAAGTGTCTATTTACTGTTGAATGTTGTGGACCTGGCCCCAATTAAAGTCGATCCAATGAAAGTGGCCATGGATGGATATTTATGTTCATATGAAGGTGAGTCCAGGCCAGCAGGCTTACAAATTTGCTGCTCTAATTCAATTAACTAGCCGCTTCAACGCAGGACTCCTGCTTGCAAAGTGCTCCAAAGTGGTTCAATATCAATATTTTCATGTCCTCTGTGATGACTCATCATCAATACAATGTGTCATAAAATCATGCTGCAAATGCTCAGTTGAAAAGTAACAATGACAAATCTGTAAAGTGCTGCAGCAAAAGCCGAAGGAAGTCAACCAATGCAACCAATGCACTTCTGCAATACAGGAGAACAGTTTACCTTTTTTGTTGTAACGCTTTATTCTTGCGTCATTACTTCTCCATTCATTACATTCGATAGTAAAAATTTGGCACCATACAATCTTTAGCAGAAACACCATAAATCCCATATTTAGGGGCGGTGGGCTAATTGTTTTAATAAGCCATTCAGAGCCAGCTAATAATAATTGGCTTTTTTGTAATCTGCATGGTTGCTCACATATGTTCATGCATCGTGATCTGCAGGCGCAGTGCTGCAGCTTCCCGATCGGCTTGTGCTGACTGACTGACTGACTGCTCAGTAGTCTGCTATAAATAATTGCACCGCTCAACATTTGAGCGCCATTGAGAAACTAAATAATACATTTCTTCTGAAGCTCCTTGACCGCTCTGTAGAACTCCTCGAAATTTGTGAACGGCCTCTCTTCCTCTTGGAGCGACTTGCCAAAGCGGCGCTCTCATCTTGCCTGCTTGTGCAAGGCCTTTGGACCTGCTCTAAGCTAGGATCGCTGTCCGACGCTTCCGATTGCCTTCTGGCGCGCCGTGGGCGGGCGTTTTTCGGCGGGCTTGGGCTTGAGTCTTCCTTACGTCGTTTTTTGGCAAAACACAATTGTTGCGCCCGCGTTCGCTGCGTCCGAAACCTAAGCGAAGCCTAAGCCTAAGCGAAGCATAAGCCTAAACCTAAGCCAAAGCAAAAGCCTAAACATGGACCGGACTAAAGCAAAGTCTGGACTAAGCCTAAGCAAAGCCTAAAATTAAGAAAGTGTTCATCGTACGCATCAATTGTTTTCAGCCGTTTTCAACACAAAAAAACTAAAACAACGCACCACAAAAACGCTAACACTAAAGCATGATCACACCCCATCCTCAAGCTTAGGCTTAGGCCCAGGCTTATACGCTTAGGCTTACGCTTAGGCATACCCGCGTGTGCGTGCATGTGCGCGCGCGAGTCCGTGCGTGCGTGCGTGTGCGCACGTGCGTGCGTGCGTGCGCGAGTCCGTCCGTGCGTGTCTGCGCGTGCGTGTGCACGTGCGTGCGTGCGTGCATGCGTGCGTGCGTGCGTGCGTGCGCGTTCGCATAGGTATGTTCGTGCTTTTTTACCCTCAACTTGCAACATGAACCATATTCCGTGCGTACATGCGTGCGTGCGTGTGCGCGCGTGCGTGCGTGCGTGTGCGCGCGTGCGTGCGTTCGTGCGTGTGCGAGTGCGTGCATGCGTGCGCGCGCGTGCGTGCGTGTTCGCATAGGTTTCTTTGTGCTTTTTTTGCACTCAACTTGAAATATGCAACAACTTGCAACATTTACAATTTGCATATTCAATGTCTCATATCTTGTGATTACAGTATCTCACAGAAAAACGGATGTGATATTCGTGATCGGCATGGTCGATTACATATGTCCCAAGCAGATTTGACACTGAATTCTCAAATTCGATAAAACGCATATGCGCAATTTGCATATCTCCCACATTACGGTAGCTGCGGAAAATCTGGCCACTGTATGATGGTGAAATGTGCCAAGCCAGCTGCTCACAAAATTTCAGCTCAATCAATTCACCACAACTCTCTGCGCTGCATTGCAGACAGAGCCCACAAACAGCCCTACTACTGTAGAAAAGGATAGTGCTATATCTTGTCATTACTGTAGCGGATGTGAAAACGAATGCCAGAGTCGTGATTAGCATTGTCAATTACATATGCTCATACTGTTTTGCACCCCCAATTTGCAACATTAACCATCCACAGTTTGAATATTCAATGTGCTGTATCTCGCGATTACGGTATCGCACTGGAAAACGGGTGTGATATTCGTGATCAGCATGGTCGAATACATATATACCAAGCAGAATTGACACTGAATTCTCAAATTCGATCAAACACGTATGCGAAATTTGCATAACTCACGGATTACGGTAGTTTCAGAAGTGCCACTCTTATTTTGACGGTGAAATGTGCCAAGGAAGCTTCATACAAAATTTCAGCTCAATCCATCCAGCACAACTCTCTGGGCTGCGTTGCAGACAGACAGACAGACAGACAGACAAACATTGTGCTTTAGTAATATAGATATTAAAGTGTTTTGTTCAGCACTGGATGACAAATGTGTTCATGGCTACACAAAATTTCGCAGCAACTGTTTTGCACCTTTTCTCTCCAATTCTCTAAACTACACGTATCAGAGATTTTATGAAAACAAACCATGCAGTCAAGCAGAAGAAAATAATGAGCAATTCCTTGACTTTCATGATGAAGTAGGAACGTTGGAAATGATTCAGTATTTAAATATGAGGCAGAAAAACCTTGATGAGTACAAGCTAAGCAACAGAAGTACCACAACAACTAGAGATGCATCCAAATCAACAAAAGCTGTAATTACTTCTGTCATTGCTACTACTCCTCATACAACAACAAAACCTGCTGAAATTGCTTCATTACCTCAAGCTACAAAGGCAAAAATTAGAACACAACCAAATCTTCAAAATCCACTACAAAAAGGTTCAACAACAAAACTTGAGAAACATGTACAAAAGGATATGCAGAACTACGAGATGTCCTCCTCAAGAATGCGCAGATATAATGCAGACAGCAAGATCATTTACACATCCATATTGCTTCCATTTATTGGCAATGAAACAGAAAGCAATCAACCATTTGTGTTGCTAAGAAAAAAAGGCCTTGGAAGAAACGGAAATTGGTTTGTCAAGGGAGCCACATCGTTTACAAAAATGACACAAGTTCAAGAAATTATATCCAGGATTGCAAATACGATTGGTGAACTGTTCATTGTTGGTGGAAATGTTTTTTCATTGTTCCTCTCCATGATTTTAAGGTAATTACAATAAACCCTCTATCTACAACCCTCCCCCAGTCAGAATTACTCAATACAGTAAGAAGCAACCAGTCGCACCAAATTTTCCCAATCCCAAATAAAAAAAGAATACAATGCATGGTCTTGCAGGAAAAAGCTGGTGACTCAAGAATCAACACAACACCAAACACAGCAAATCTCCGCAGCAATTATATATGTTCTGCTTTACCTGTTCAAAGAAAAAAATGCAAACAAGGTGCATTGGAGTGGAGATAGTTGTAGCTGAACCAATGCACATCATCTTAATTAAATTAATTAATCAATTATTTTTTTTATGTTTAATTATTTAATAATTAATTATTTTAA
Organism: Paralinhomoeus sp. GSCO2_6; assembly: GCA_030248085.1. Lineage (NCBI taxonomy): Eukaryota > Metazoa > Nematoda > Chromadorea > Monhysterida > Linhomoeidae > Paralinhomoeus > Paralinhomoeus sp. GSCO2_6. The sequence goes on from JASAMY010001997.1 coordinate 134,968, forward strand.
ATAATTAATAATTTTTATAATTAATTATTTAATTATCTTAATTAATAAATTGGGACGGTTTAGGTTCATTTATGTTATCTGGCTTGTATTGGAACTATGTATTTCAGCCACGTATTTGCAATAAGCTTATTTATTGAAAGTCTACACTGCTTTCGTTACATCACTCTTGGTTCAAACTGCAGAACCACAATGTCAAGCCTGCACGAAACTGCCTGCATTTGGATGATGCCATTAATTTGGATTGTTTTGTTCAGCTATGCAGGTTATGACAAGTTTCCATCAAGATCGAGGTAGACTTGCAATTGTCCAATAATCTTATCTATTTTCTTGTACACATTTATTAGTAAGTGATGCACAACTTATTTTGCTTTTAGTTGTTGGTTAAACTGGGATCTGCCCTTGATAAAAGCAGTGAACTTTCTCATAGTTGGAGGATTCAGCATGCTTGGCATAATTCTAGCAGAAGCTGGGGGTATCTTTTTGCGAAACCATCGGACCACATCCAGACAGTTTACCAACAAAGAGGACAAACTATTCTGGATTGCAAAGTATAATGCACTTTGAAACAACAAGTACATACCAGTGGCGGATCCAGAAAAAAATTTCGTAGGGGGGAAGGATTTTGCAGAAGGGAGGAAGGACCCTGTTGAACTTTTTGGATGTTGAGACATTTTGGCAGTGATTTGGGCACCTAATCGGTCCACTTTTGACGATTTACAAATATAAACGGCGCCGCAGGCGAAAATTTTGCTGTTTTCCACCACCTATACAAGGAATTTTATGCTGAAAACGAGGCCCACTAGGCGTGTTTCTCCCACCGCCAATCCCTTTCCCCCCTTTTCCCCCTTAGATTTCCGATTTCGGGAGGGGGAATTCCCCCGTTCCCCCACCCCTGGATCCGCCAGTGCTACATACTACTGCAGAAGAGGGTCCAACTCTTATTTAGCATCAACAGAATTGGAGTCTTGTTTAACGGGACACTGTTCTTGACGTCCAATCTATTTGGAAGTTTTGCAGTGCACACCCAGAACTTTGGATTATTTTCAGGAGTCTTTTTCTTGAATATCACCTTTGCAGCAACAATGGTTACTTTCCATACTCTGACCAACTACAAGGTAGGCTAGAGCTTCAGCCTACTGTAGTGACTAAAATAACTACATAGCTACAAGTTGCACTGTATGCAATTCAGGTGTGCAAACAGGTGCAGCAATTGTGGCGATGGCTCCTTGGTACTCTAAAGCGTAAGCCAAATTCAGATCCTTGATATGATTCATACACATATACACATGCCTCTGATTCCATGTCCTTGACCTTCATTCATCATGTATTCTGTGATACTAATGGCATTGCTTTAGAGGATGCTCTGCAGCGAAAATTGCTACTCATAGATGATATGAAAGTTGCTACCTGTTTTTACTGCTCGTGGTAAGGGGAGTAGTAATTGTATAGGCGGTGGGAGGGCTAATTTCTTAAACGAAACTGGATCAATGCGTGCGTGCGTGCGTGCGTGCGTGCGTGCGTGCGTGCGTGCGTGCGTGCGTGCGTGCGTGCGTGCGTGCGTGCGTACGTGTCCTTCGAAGAGTGAAGTTAGAGGGAGCACACTCGATTCGTTCTTCAGGCAAACAAACCAGAAAACGCGTGAGGCACCAACAAATACCGTAAACCCTATAATTAGCCCCCCGGGGGCTAATTTTTTCGTTCGAGCTCTAGGAGGGTGTATAATTATAGGGGGGGGGGCTAATTATAGGGGGGGGCTTATAAACTGGAAGTGTCGATGGGTGGGAAGATGTGTGGGCAAAAGGGCGCGTGGAGGGCTGGAGGGCTCCACTGGAGGCGATTTTTAAGGAAAAAAGGCGCTGTGCACTAGGGATGAGCACGGGCCTGCACTTCTCGGCCCGGCCCGGCCCGCCAGATAGTCCGGCCCGTCCCGGCCCGGCCCGCACCCTCAAAATCCAGGCCCGGCCCGGCCCGGCCCGTCCACCTGCTCAATATCGCAGGCCCGGCCCGGCCCGGCCCGCAACACGAAATAAGTACAGTCACTACAGTGTACAATTTACTGAAATACCGTATGCCAATTGGCGTGATTTACTTAACGGAATGGAACATCCACCTCTCAGAATCGCAGTTCACAACCATTTTACGGCCTTTGCACCATTTGAGCGCGAAAGACGCGCGCCATAGAATACAAAGTTGCTAATACGGTGCAGAATAGTCGCCGATACTTGCAATGCATTACATAGGTAGCTATCTACGTTGGCCAGCCCAGAACGTCCGGCCCGGCCCGGCCCGGCCCGAACCCTCAAAACGCAGGCCCGGCCCGGCCCGGCTCGGCCCGCAAAACGGGCCTGGAATTCCGGCCCGGCCCGGCCCACGGGCCGGGCCGGGCCGGGCCGGCCCGGCCCGGCACATGCTCATCCCTACTGTGCACACACGTTGGCACACTCTAACACACTCTCACACAATCTCACATACACATACGTGTACATAGTACATACATACACATACGCGACTATACATACACCCAGACATGGAAACATGTGCCTTTTAGACGATGGTTCATTTAGGGATGGGGCGTAATTATAGGGGGGGGGGCTTATTAACTCAAAGTGGTCTTGGGAGGGTGTATTATTATAGGGGGGGGGCTAATTATAGGGGGGCTAATTATAGGGTTTACGGTACATACAATGCATAAGGCACCTAAAAGACAGCTCTTCCGCGCGCAACGAACGCTACAATAATCATCGATGCGATTAGTGTGAGAGGACGGATCGATTCATCACACGCACTATTGATGTAGTTCGAGCAGATCAGTATCCAGACATCGACCCACGTGCTTCTCTGGTCTATCCACACTCGGTCGTCAAAATAGGTCGTAAGTCCACCGCGAGAAAACGGCTCATCTAGATCTTCGGAGTAAAATCCATACCTGTAAGTTCGCTTTGTGAAAGCGTAAGTCGGTCAGTTGTCGTTCATGGGAATTCCATCTTTATTCTGTATTCAATTAAAATTATTTAAAAGCCCACCACTTGTAGCGGTTGCTGGCGTCGTAAACTTGTGCGGCATATTCCCTGCCCGCGAACCTTTGACACTGCTCGTTCAGACAGCTGAACGTTCGATGCAATGAGCGCAGGACACAACAACTAACGAAATCATACAGTGTTTCCTGTCGTACAAGCAAACATAAAATAGCTGCAATCTTACTTGGAAATGACCCCGCTCTTGTCTCCTTTGAGCTCAAACGTTCGGAATTTTCTCGTGCGCTTTCCGCAGCCAAATTCTATTTCTTCTAGAAATGCTTAGTAAATCTACTGTAAGTTCCTCAATACTGCTCCAGTGATGCTATTGTTTCAACAATTGACTATCCGGGAGCAATACTGTATTTGAGGTGGGGTGGGGGTATTGTTGGAGGAGGTCCTACAAATACAGCAGCCGTATTGTTTTATAGCAGTTTGCCAATGCTACACAGCATTCCACAGCAAGAAGCGAGAAGGCATTAGATTACAAAAAAGTCGCAAGTCACCCACTGAAGCCTCCTTCAAGCTGAATCTTGTAGTTGCGCGCGTCCCTCATGTACCACCAACGCGCATACGAAAATAGTCCGATCGCATTTGAAGGGGAGGCGTTTGCGAATTGCTTCTGACAGTAGATCGGATACTGGCGAGACACATCCGTGGGCTGCGCCAAATTGCCCACGCATTCGGCTGCAAATTGCATTGAATCGATTGATAGAAATTATAACGTATTCTTGCGAATTCAAGAAAAATGTACTGAAATATTACGTAATACGCATACCGTAAATCTTCCAATAGTGCCTGCTCTACAAATGTGCCCGGTGTGTTACACAGCTACGCCCTTTAATGCATGACAATTTAGCTATACTTTGAACTGTAACTCACCTAAGGATCGCAATACAACTCCAATAGTGCCCCTACGTAAGGCAGGGTTGACAGTACGGTGCGACAGAGGCAATATTGGAGGATTTACGGTAAACGCATGCACCGTAACCGTTTCTCAAACTGTTCCGATGCATTACGCGCAATTGCAAATACAGGGCTGCGTATAATTGCGCGTCTCTTTACGTCGGCGTACCGCAAACGCGAGTTGGTCGGAGTTCAGGGCAGGGATCGGGTCTGGAGTGCTTGTCCCAGTTGCAAGTGTAGCTCACGCAGTCTGAGCACAGAGTTCAGTTCATATTCAGATTCAGATTGCACTCAGATTCGGTTGCGTGCTCAGTCTGTTACTGTATAAGGTTACGGAGCGGGTTACGGGTACGGTATGCACGTATGTATGTGCTGCCATTGCAAATCGCAGCATCTGCAAATTGCAAGTCACTCGTTGCAATGTTGACCACAGAAGTGCACTACTGGACGGGCTCAACGAACAGGGAACAGGTCTTACATTTTTTTATAAAACTAAACGAAAATTGGTACATACAAAAAAATACAAACATTCATTACTGTAACCACTAAGGATTCTCACTAAAAGCAGTTGTTGCCAATTTGGAATTGCCTGAAATGAGCAACGCGCCAAGGAGTACCACTGACATGACTAGCTAGCTAGCATGCACAGTGCCATGTACTAAGTATTTCCATTAAAAGGGCGAGCAATTGTGTTCGCGCATGGAATGCAGGAAATCAATTGGTTACATTCGCTGTGGCGTGGCATAAATCGCACGGCTGTGCGTCATTGCATAGATAACAATGCATGTGGAAACGGACTGGCAAAAAGAAAGAACAACATACATACAATACAACAGGTACCTACTGCAGCATTGATGCTGCACAAACACCTAATGCCGTGTCCTCGTAACCCTCTTTTTTCAGGGGCGTCATGTCTGACTTTTTTGCTTGTGTCAATCCGTAAATAAATGTCATTGCAACTAAACGTCAATGGGGATGCAATTGGAATAGGTGCTATGGCAGCACTACCATCCTGTATTTTGATGCATCTCATTCTCTTGACAAAACCACGAGTGGCTGGAGAATCCGTTAGCTCATAGAAGAGAAGACGACACGACACGCTCTACTGGCGGTGTTGTTTCGGACCTTCATTCAATCTGTGTCGGTCAGGACCGGCTACTAAGGGGCTCTTCTCAAGCCTCGGTCTCGAAGCAGGCGATGCCGAAGTTGTCGTAGGCGACGCTCGTCTGCGCCGCCAGCGACCGCCAGCCGGCGTCGGCGTCGAGCAGCTGGACGGGCTCGGGCGCCCGATGCTCGAACGAGCGCTCGACCTTGTAGATGGTCTTGCCGCAGCGGAACAGCTCCGGCACGCTGAGCAGATTGCCGGGGCGCGGCTGGGGGTCGGGCGAGGGCGCGGCCGTCCAGACACCCGACGCCAAGTCGTTGTAGAAGCAGTTGCGCTTGATCTGATCGCGATCCGAGCTCAAGTACAAGTCCAGGCCGCAGGCGAGCAGCCGGCCCTCCGCCACCAGCACGCTGCTCAGGAGGAGGCTGCAACACGCGCGACTAAGGTATACATAGACCTTTCTCACTGGAGAAATTCACTGCGATGATCGCATACGTTTGGTCCTTGGTGACGGTTCGACTGAGTTGGGTCCACTGGGCGCCGTCGACGGTGACGTCGAGCTTGTAGACGGTGTTCTCCACCTCCTCTGCCGGCCGGTCGCGCAGTCGGTCGGCCCACTGACCGCCGAAAAGGAGCCCAGCGACAGACTTTGGAAGCGTCTTGGCCGCCAGCGGCGCTGCCGGCTTCGTCTTGGAGACGACGTAGTAGAGGTGGAGGTGGCCGTCCGTGGTCAGCGAGCCGAAGCCCAATGCCTCCAGCGCTTCCTTGTCGGGCAGGCTGGCCGGCAGCGGCGTCCACGAGTCTTTCGCCATTGAGTAGCGATCGCACCTGTCGTCGAACTCGGCTTCCGCGCTGCGACCGCCGCACACGAACAGCTCGTCGCCTGAGCGAGTTGAAAAGATCTACTTTGCAGGCACTTCAGTATATACCTATCTTCCTCACGTCAGTATAATGCAGTAGCAGGAAGAGGCGTTAAAAATTCAGATAAAAACACTTCTGCAGAAGAAAGAAATTTTCGAATTGCCTTATAACTGGAACTTACAACCACCTTACGTGCCTAGGACGTTTCGATGTCAAGAGCGCCAAAGCATTGGATGGGTCCCCCACTCACCGACGAGCGCGCTCAGCTGCCGTATGCTGTTCGGGGACGGCTGGTCGGCGCCCTTGCGCAGTTGGCCGTTCTCGATGATCAGCGTGTCCTGCGCGATCCTGGGATTGTCGAGGTCGGCGTCGTGGATGCCGCCCGTCAGCACGACGCGCCCGCCGTGCGCGGCCGCGACGTGGAGGGCGCGGGGCTGGGGCAGACGCAAGGAGGTCACGGGCGTCAGCTGGCCGCTCGGCTCCAGCGCCTGCACGAGGTCGTAGACCATGACGTCTTCGGGACTCGCGAACCTCGTGCCACCCGTGAACAGCAGACGGCTCAGCGTCTTCTTCGCTGAAGCGCGTCACGATCGTTCTGCCCTGCTGACTACCATAAAAACATTTCCCCCTCCCCTCAAGCCTACAATGCTCCTTTCAGTCAGTGACCAGGCTATTCTATTGTCCCAGTCGCCTCGGAGGCACATGGTGAAAACTTGCGATGGCCGCCTTGTTCATGAGAAGCGAGACAGCCGAAATCGTAAGGCCCATTCAAGCGACACGAAGGAAAATGGAGCATGCGCGCACATACAGTAAAGAGGCGCGGTATTCGAGCTATAGTCGATCCGTGACAATACATTACGTCTCGCAGGAGAGAAGGCGGCTCCGTGCTTTCCCATTGCACAATAGCAGTGGGCTCCGCAGCGTGATCGGAAGGGTTCAGTGCGCAACAGACACCGAGCGCTCCTTTTCTCAATCTGTCCGTACGCTCCACTCTGGGCGCTCATATGGAGAAAGCGCTGCTTGGAGAAAAATGTCGGTACATCATTAGTAGGCGCACTTACGTTCTCTTGGACGCTTGCAGGCTTCTGTGACGTCCGCCAAAGCAATGATGGCGGCGAGCAGAGCAACGGCAACCGACGACCGGCCCATTCTGTGCTCGATCTAAGCTCTTCTTCTTCACTTCTTGCACAGGCAGGCAGACTACCTATTGCCCCAAACGAACTACAATGCCGAGTGTACCGAAAGTGCGGACTCGCAGGCATTTTGAGGCAGCGCCGCGGCGGGCGTTAGATTAAACCCTTGAACCCAGCTGCACTGAACCTTGCGCTCAGTTTTATTTGTTTGGCGCGTGCCGCTGCCGGACAGAGAAGACACCCGAGTTCGCTGGTGCGAGTCCGTTCCAGTAAATAAGTACGCTGGCTCGAGGGGGTTACAGGGAGAGCAGCTCCTATTGGCTGCTGCGTCGCCGCGACCGCCTGTCCAGCGGGCACATGGTACTCTATTGTCCGCCCAGCGGTGGTTCCCCTTATCGCACGCGTGCGTGCATTGACGCTGACGCTCAGCTCGCGCTAGCGTTCCACCCAGTGGCCGCAAGAGTCGAACCCGAGCGCGAGACTTGCGTAAGCGTTGGCAGCACTGCACTCGCGTATGTATGCGCGCACTGAAAAGCCTGCGGTGGGCCACCGTGGCCACGGTGGCTCTGTCATCGCACCCATGGACGGCAACGTCGTCAACTTGGGAGTCGCGCTTGAACAGCACGAAACCTCACGGAACAAAGCGCGTTGTTGCATTCTGAGTCAGGCGGAGCGTAGTGGCTCAGTGGTAATGCGTCGTGCTCGGCGCGCTCGTGGGCGGGGGTTCAACTCCCTTTCCAAGGGAAAACGTTAAGGGTTGCGTTAAGGGAAAACGCCCAAAAATGTTTCCAAAAAGTGTTTTTTTTTTTCGTGTTCTCTTCCCAGTTTGTGGAGCTCCGTAGCAGTGCAGTGCAGTAATTGCGAGACGGTCTCAAGACGGATTCACTCGTCAGCGAAAACTGCAAACGTTCACTGCGCCAACAACAATACGCGTCGTCGCCGCCTGCGCCACCGTCGGCGCCTCCCGTCTGAGCAAAAGGTCTCTCTCAATTTCTTGTGTGTGTTTCTGTGTTCTCCACTCTCCTTACTTTTTCATGCACTCCATACACTCTCCATTCAATTTCTTAAAGTGTTTCTCCACTCTCGAGGCAGTCGTTTCTCCGAATCGCAGACGTTCTCCTCGCAAGCGTCGTTGCGGCGCCACCGACGGCACGTTTACGCCACCCGAGTTTGCCATTTGGACTTTTCTAACTCTATACAGCTACCGTACTAGTGTGGAAGGGCCATTTTTCTGCGTTGCGTTGCGTTGCGCTCCCCTCAGAGTTGTTTTGACCGACCGTCCGACGACAGCGCCGACAAAGCAAACGTCAAATTAGACCTCGGAGAATCTGCGTAGGGTTGCGCGTCGCGTGCCGTTGGTAGCTCGGACCGACGCGAAGCAGTCTGCGTGGAACGGTTCCTTGATTTGTTTTCGCTGGCCGACCGACTGCTCGGCGCCACGCCGACAGCGCCGACAAAGCAAACATCCAATTAGACCTCAAAGAATTTGCATAGGGTTGCGCGTCGCGTGCCGTCGTTGCTCGGACCGACGCGAAGCAATCTGCGAGGACCGGTTTCTTGATTTGTTTTGCTCGTCGACCGACTGCTCGGCGCATTTCCTCCTCAGTCGACCAATTGAAGAGTTTCTATTGCCACTTCAGCCTCCGCTCGCGCTCCGTCGACGACAGTTTCATCGGTGGTAGAAGAGTGAGTTCTCTCGTTTGTCGCTTGACCAAGTACGCGAAGTACCTACCGTATAGGTAGGTACATCATCTACCTATTTTTTGCGTTTCTTGACAAAAAAACTGACAACGCAAAAATGTGCCTTCCTTCTGAAACTCCCAGCGCCCTCTTAAAAATCTCGACATTCACCCTCCGCTTTCGATCCAAAAAGCTTGAAACAGTGCATTACAGTATACGTACAGTTTATAGCCCGTAAACGAAGCCGCACGAACGACAGAAGCTGGGCGCAAACGGACCAACGCTGTCTTTAGAACGTGGTTCTCGGACAATGCATATCGCCCGCAAAGCACAGGGACTGACCGCCGGCGGCGCAATGAACCCAGCCTGGCCCGTCTGGGGCGCAGTGTGAAAGGCCGTCGTCGTATCGATGCACCCGAGGTCAACGACGCCGAGATACTGATAGGCGAGTTCAAGATGACTTGCGATCGTAGTCGATAGCACAGCAACCGTAGTGTTCTGGTAGTATTGATAGTAGTAGTGAAATGGAATGGCTGTGGCAACAGGCGCGCACACTCTCTATGGTAGTGATAGAATCGTGCTTGGATGTCTTACACGTGCGGACACTTAGTCAGACCTGACTAACGGTACTTTTTAACTTGATCGTGCAGGCGAAGACTGCGCGAGGGCTTTCGTTGGGTCTTATGGGGCCTTGCTGTCCTGAGGCCCATTCCTAGTGACAGTATCGAGCACCCAAAACGACCCAGCCCGCGGACAGGGCGTCCAGCTTCCCGCTCGTCCTCTTCATCTTCTCCACTCGCTCTGAACGCTGGCAATTCCGTTCCACTGCCAATGCGCAACGCAGTACAGAACACGAGGATGAGGCGAATTCATAGCACTTGTAGAAGGATCCACACGGCAAATTGACGACTTTCTGCTGCGGAAGTAAAAATGTACGGTATACAGAGTAACAAGTGCAGTATGTAGTTGTGGCGAGACGACGCTCGTGAGGCAGATTTACTCGTCGGCGAAAACTGCAGGGCAAACGTTCACTGCGCCAACAACAATACGCGTCGGCGTCGCCCGCCGATTCGGCGTCGCTGCTGAGCAAAAGACCTCTCTCAATTTCTCAAGTGTTTCTCCACTCTCCACTCCAGGCTGTCGATTCTCCAAATCGCAAACGCTCTCGCAAGGCTTCGTTGTGCCACCCACACTTGTACTACGCCTCCCAGTTCTTTCTCTCTGGGTGTTTACGCGGTTGTCAAATTCGATCGGACTGCCGTCGCCGCAAGCGTGCGACCGACGAGCGCACATCCGCGTCGTCGTCGTCGGGTGAATCGGCCTGCTGCGAACGCAGTCAACCCAAACACTGCGTGCGAGCGCGACAAACGGGGGATGTGGAGGCCTCGCGGCACTAACTCCACGCACGCACGCACGCACGCGCGCACGCACGCACGCACGCACGCACGCACGCACAAGCTCTTTATCATAGATCTCCGCTCGCAATTACTACCGTTACCACGGTAGTTACCACGTGCACCGAAGTTCCAAAGTTCCGAAGAGTGACCATCCAACGCAAGCGCCCTTCACTAAACCTTTGTAGACATTATGCAACAAAAAGAACTCGAGAGGTGTATGGGGTAGTATCCAAACGCAATTCATCAGCCTGCGTCGGTGTGAGCCCCGAGCCATTGCATTTGGAGCCCTCGCAGTTCCATCAGCTTCGTCGACGCCTCCTTGCCGATCCAGTTCAAAAGCCACGGAGTGCTCGAGCACGTGCACCCATACAGGCGGTTCGTTGGAGCTCGCACGCGTGCCCCCCCCCCCCACCCCCCAAGCCCGTACATCACCGCCGAGGATGCCCGCACGCTCGACCAGCTCAGATGTGGTGCATAATGTGCATAACGCATTATAATTTTTTTGGCCATTCTTGGACATTGGCCATTCCCCAATGTCCGACATTGTCTGCGCCTACACGGTGTCTACGCCTACACGGTGTCTACGCTGGTCGAACGCTGTAAAACTGCGCAAGCACGCAAGTGGACGTGTAGGGGTGTGTGTGTGTGCGTACGCGCGTGTGTGTGTGTGGGTGGGTGGGTGGTGCGTAAGCGGAGTAATGCCCGACCAGGAGATTTGGCATCCACCAAAGTCAGCAATGGGGGGCACGCAGCAAGAACGCGACGCAGTGCGCGACGCAGAGATCGAAGGCGCGTAGAGGTGAAAGCAATAGCAAACGCTAGCAAAAAAGCTAGAACCAATTGTTGGGTCTGCGCCTGCTACGTCCGAAACATGCGAAACGCTATGCGAAATCTAAGCGTCGTATGAATATATGATCTATAAAACAAATCGTCTTGTGGTAAGTCTACCGACCCACACAAGTCACATATGCTCTTCAATGTAGCGTACATTGATGAGGAAAAGCAAATGTTTTATTATATGTTGCAGGTTAACACAACAAAATACAGGCTTACGACTCCGATTCATTACTATGACCTTACGGTTACGACTGCGACCGTATTTTTCAATAAGACACATGCGGCGATGTCTTTTTAAAAAAATACGTGTATTTTTTTGAAAAAATGCGTTTGAAAAAATACGCACCCAACTCTAGTGGTGTATAATGTTATAATTGCGTTTGCCTTACTGTATATTTCAAGTTTGAACCGCAGTCGCTGCGAAAATGTCCCTCGGTCATAAATCGGGGCCGGACATTTGCATGTCGTCGCGATCCGAGCTCAAGTACACGTCCAGGCCGCAGTCGAGCAGACGGCCCTCCGCCACCAGCACGCTGCTCAGGAGGAATCTGCAACGCGGGCAACTAGTAGGGACCTTTCTCACTGGACAAATTCACTGCTGTCGTACGTTCCGTCCTTGGTGACGGTCCGACTGAGTTGGCTCCACTGAGCGCCGTCGACGGTGACGTCGAGCTTGTACACGGCGTTTTCCAGCTCCACCTCCTCTGTCTCCCGCTCGCGCAGTCGGTCGAACCACTGACCAGCGAAAAAGAGCCCGGCGGCCGACTTTGGAAGGCGCGCCTTGACCGCCAGCGGCGGCGCTGGCAGCTTCGCCTTTGAGGTGACGAAGTAGAGGTGGCGGTGGCCGTCCGTGGTCATCGAGAAGCGGCTGTCCTGCAGCGCCTCCTTGTCGGGCAGGCCGGCCGGCAGCGGCGTCCACGCGTCTTTCGCCATCGAGTACCGATGGCACGTGTCGCCGAACTCGCCTCGCGCGCTAAGACCGCCGCACGCAAACAGCTCGTCGCCTGAGCGCGTTGAAACTTCACAAGCGCTTGCTTGCAGGCACTTGACGACGGTATAAGGCAGGAGGCAGAGGCGTCAAAAATTCAGATAAAAAAGCCGCTTAGAGGGACGAAGTTTCTAATTGCAAAAGCACCCGTAAGGACAACGTTGGGGCCCTAGCCGTGCAACACTAGAACGTCTCGATGTTGAGGGGAGCGCCAACGCGATGGGTCCGCTCACCGACGAGCGCGCTCAGCTGGTAGATGGTGTTCGCGGACGGCTGTTCGGCGCCCTTGCGGAGTTGGCCGTTCTCGATGATCAGCGTGTCTTGCGCGGCCCTGGGATTGTCGTTGTCGGCGTCGTGAATGCCGCCCGTCAGCACGACGCGCCCGCCGTGCGCGGCCGCGACGTGGAGCGCGCGAGGCTGGGGCAGACGCAAGGAGCCCATGGGCGCCAGCTGGCCGCTCGGCTCCAGCGTCTGCACAAGGTCGTAGATCGTGACGTCCTCCGGACTCGTGAACTTCCAACCGCCCGTGAACAGCAGACGGCTCAGCGTCTTCTTTGCTGAAGCGGTTGCAGTTCGCCTTATTACTCTGATTAGCGTAAATGCTCCCTCCCTCCTCCTGTAGTGCACACTTGCGGTGTGTATGTACAATCATTTTAACCGGTCCAGGCGCACATACGTACATTGCAGGGGAGCGGGGGTTGTGTGGGAGTGCTTTGAGGTGTAACTGACCACCATCGAAGCTACGTGGGGGAGGGGTGAATCTCGCGAAATTTTGATATTCGGATAAATAAATAAAAAATGCTCGCAGGCCTGAAAAACACCTCCCAGAGCATGGAGAGCAGTAAGTGCCTTGCAGTTCAGTGCAGGTTGAACCAAAGCTATGGGAGTGATCTTTTTTCGTGCAGGATTGCCTGATGCTGTTGGGAAGGTGCCCTGTACCAACATCTTACCCAGTTACACCTACAAATGGGGGTGCTGCATTTGAGGAGGAGTGCTGCTTGGGGAAAATCCCCTGCATCATTAAGTGCCCTTACGTTCTTTTGGACGCTTGCAGGCATCTGTGACGTGCGCCAGAGCAATGATAGCGACGAGTAGAGCGACAGCGATTGACGACCGGTGTCGCGGTATAAGTCATCCCCAGGCTAACTCATCCCCCCGGTTAAGACACGCTTTTTGTAAAAACCAACCTGGTTCAACCAGAGGGTGGCACAATCCCCGAATTATTTTTTGATTTTTTTGAAAAAAATGTTTCTAGACCAGAATCTGATGGGGATTCCAATGATCAACTCGAAATTTTGATTTTCGCTCCGCAACTTTTTTTATGCGCAAAAAACCGTTTTTTGGCTTAAAATTTTTGGTACTTTCATATTGGGCCTGTAACTTGCGATTTCGAGCTCGAAACTGAAACTTAAAGGCAGATTCGGAATCTTCGTGAAATTGCGCGTCTTTTTGGTGCTGAAATGGCGCAAGTCATATTTACGCACAAATACGAAAACACGCATTGAAAATTTGGTTGGATCAGAAATTTGAGGTTTTTTGCTTGCGGTTTCTGCGAAACCGGTTTGCAAACCACGAAACCCAGTTCAGATGAAAGCCCGTTTCATTCTGCGTCGAATGAGCTATTAACGGTCGAATTTGGGGCATACGTCTAGATCGAAAAATCCACTTGAAGTTGTCGACTGAGAGGCAAAAGTCGACTTGCTGGGAATCTAGCATTCTTTATAGTTCTTCTTGGCCTCACCCCAGACTAAAGTCTTGCGCGGTCGCATGTGGGCACGAAACGTCTGCGAATTTCCCGAGTTAGACTATACCCCAAAATATGGTCTGTATTAGCGTACTGCAATGCAAGCGTTATGTTGTGCATGTTTCCCCATTGCCCTAGCAGCTTGTTTCGCATGTGGTTTCTGCAAAACCGGTTTGCACACCACAAAACCCAGTTCAGATGAAAGCCCGATTCATTCTGCGTCGAATGAGCTATGAACGGTCGAATTTCGGGCATACGTCTAGATCGAAAAATCCACTCGAAGTTGTCTACTGAGTGGCAAAAGTCGACTTGCGCTGAATCAACAGTCAGTTGGTGCGTGAAATACAGCGCTACCAGCGAAATGATATATATTTCGACAATAATACTGCTCACAGACCTGAAACCACTTCCTGGTGCATGGAGATTGCATTTAGCATGGTATGTATCATGCAGTAAGTGTAGGTTGGACCAAAGCAGGGGGGGGGGGGGGGGTGGGGGTGATGCTGCTTTTCTGGCAGGATTGCCTGACTCTGGGAGGGGGGGGGGGTGACCTGCAGGCCATGAGGCACAGCCGAGCAGACAACGGACGTGAAGCGATGATGACGGCATAGTACTAGAAGGCATGGGAATCTGGCGCTAGCCCAGCCTCACGTCCATCGCGAGCAAGGTGCTCGTGACGACTGCCAGCTCGGCGCCCTCCAGGCGCAGGCTTGGTGGCGATAGTACGTCAGGCACGGGCAGCGTCTTTTTGTTCTCAACAAACCCGTTGTGACAGGTCGGTCAACTGCAATTGACAAACACGGTCAATCTTGGCCAAAAAATGGTTGTAAGCTGTAAAGCCAGAAGCGCCATTCTCTGTGTATGTGTAGTGAAAAAACGCGAACTGGCGTACATACATGTACAACTTATTTTAGTGTACGACTGTACTTATTTCTTGGGATGGGCCGGGCCTGGCCGGGCCTGCATATTGAGCAGTTGTATGGGCTGGTCTGGGCCTGTGCCGTGTTCTTTACACATGGGTCGGGCTGGGCTGGGCTGGACTATCTGGTGGGCTGGGCCGGGCCGAGATCTTCAGGTCCATGCTCATCCCTACTACCTACACACCACCCAGTTACACATATGGGACATCCTGCAATAATTGCGGTTCCCATGGTCATGCGGGGTGACCCCCCACTATTCTTCCATCACTCACTCAATCCCCAATCCCCTGAACCCCAGAATTTTTTCAAAGGATTTTCACCCTGTCTAACATTTTGTCAAATGTCCCCCTGCTCCAGAGTCCACCCCCTCCCACTCTCCAGTTGACCTGACCCGGTTGCAGGTTGTCCCTAACCCCCACCCCTAACAGCACACCCCGAGGAACATAAATGGTTGTTATTTCCCCAGTTTGGACGAAAAATTTGAGAGAATACTGTTGGGTGTAACATGGGTCATGGCTACCCTCTCACTTTTTGCTCCAGAGACCCCCCCCCTCCCCACCAAAAGGTGTCATTTACCTCCTCCCCCACTCCAGACCTCATTACAATTATGCCTCAGACCCATACAAGGTCTGGCCGAAGTGGGGGCAAGTTGGGAATGTGGGTAGATATTCTGAATTGGAACGAATATTTTTGGTTGAAAGCATTTTTGGTCAAGACAAGGTCAACATGCATTGCATTTTTAGCGGTTGTATGAGCATACCGCAACCTATGATAAGAGCGCCTCTTAGAGGCCATCAGAAGTTATAAGCGCTCCCCCGATGGTCATAGTAATGAATCGGAGTCGTAAGCCTGTATTTTGTTGTGTTAACCTGCAACATATAATAAAACATTTGCTTTTCCTCATCAATGTACGCTACATTGAAGAGCATATGTGACTTGTGTGGGTCGGTAGACTTACCACAAGACGATTTGTTTTATAGATCATATATTCATACGACGCTTAGATTTCGCATAGCGTTTCGCATGTTTCGGACGTAGCAGGCACAGACCCAACAATTGGTTCTAGCTTTTTTGCTGCACGTTTTGTATTGCTTTCACCTCTACGCGCCTTCGATCTCTGCGTCGCGCACTGCGTCGCGTTCTTGCTGCGTGCCCCCCATTGCTGACTTTGGTGGATGCCAAATCTCCTGCTGGTCGGGCATTACTCCGCTTACGCACCACCCACCCACCCACACACACACACGCGCGTACGCACACACACACACCCCTACACGTCCACTTGCGTGCTTGGCGGCGCAGTTTTACAGCGTTCGACCAGCGTAGACACCGTGTAGGCGTAGACACCGTGTAGGCGCGAGACAATGTCGGACGTGGGGAATGGCCAATGTCCAAGCATAGCCAAAAAAATTATAATGCGTTATGCACATTATGCACCACATCTGAGCTGGTCGAGCGTGCGGGCATCCTCGGCGGTGATGTACTGGGCTTCCGGGGGGGGGGGTGGGGGGGGGGGCCCCCCACGCGTGCGAGCTCCAACGAACCGCCTGTATGGGTGCACGTGCTCGAGCACTCCGTGGCTTTTGAACTGGATCGGCAAGGAGGCGTCGACGAAGCTGATGGAACTGCGAGGGCTCCAATCGCAATGGCTCGGGGCTCACACCGACGCAGGCTGATGAATTGCGTTTGGATACTACCCCATACACCTCTCGAGTTCTTTTTGTTGCATAATGTGCTAAAAAAGGTTTAGTGCAAGGGCGCTCTGTAGTTGGATGGTCACTCTTCGGAACTTTGGAACTTCGGTGCACGTGGTAACTACCGTGGTAACGGTAGTAATTGCGAGCGGAGATCTATGATAAAGAGCTTGTGCGTCGAGCGTGCGTGCGTGCGTGCGTGCGTGCGCGCGTGCGTGCGTGCGTGCGTGGAGTTAGTGCCGCCGAGGCCTCCACATCCCCCCCAAGTCGCGCTCGCACGCAGTGTTTGGGTTGACTGCGTTCGCAGCAGGCCGATTCACCCGACGACGACGACGCGGATGTGCGCTCGTCGGTCGCACGCTTGCGGCGACGGCAGTCCGATCGATTTTGACAACCGCGTAAACACCCCAAGAGAAAGAACTGGGAGGCGTAGTACAAGTGTGGTTGGCACGACGAAGCCTTGCGAGAGCGTTTTTGCGATTTGGAGAATCGACAGCCTGGAGTGGAGAGTGGAGAAACACTTGAGAAATTGAGAGAGGTCTTTTGCTCAGCAGCGACGCCGGAATCAGCGGGCGACGCCGACGCGTATTGTTGTTGGCGCAGTGAACGTTTGCCCTGCAGTTTTCGCCGACGAGGAGTAAATCTGCCTCAGCGAGCGTCGTCTCGCCACAACTACATACTGCACTTGTTACTCTGTATACCGTACATTTTTACTTCCCCAGCAGAAAGTCGTCAATTTGCCGTGTGGATCCTTCTACAAGTGCTATGAATTCGCCTCATCCTCGTGTTCTGTACTGCGTTGCGCATTGGCGGTAGAACGGAATTGCCAGCGTTCAGAGCGAGTGGAGAAGATGAAGAGGACGAGCGGGAAGCTGGACGCCCTGTCCGCGGGCTGGGTCGTTTTGGGTGCTCGATACTGTCACTAGGAATGGGCCTCAGGACAGCAAGGCCCCGTGACAGAGCCCAACGAGAAGCCCTCGCGCAGTCTTCGCCTGCACGATCAAGTTAAAAAGTACCGTTAGTCAGGTCTGACTAAGTGTCCGCACG